>JAODJX010000042.1:10825173-10837813 GCA_026776945.1 Isichthys henryi
TCCTTATGGGGCCCGCTCATTCACTTCTATGGGAAAAATGCTAACGCTAACTATGACAACCTTAACCCCCACCCAGCTCTAACCATAACCATAAGTAACCAAGGAAAATACAAGAGTTTTTGCATTTTTAGTTTTTTCATAGCAGTCACTGATTTTTATAAAAAATGGATATTTATCACGTTATGGGAACATTGTGTCCCCATAAGGATAGGTATACCCGCTCACACACACACACACACCCAAAGGCCACTTTATTAGGTAAACACAAACAATGACTCATGTGGTACAACTTAATACATGCAGCATGCAGATAAGGTTATAAATCATTATAAGCATGGTGTGGTTGTTGGTGGCAGACATGGTGAATCCAGCATCTCTGAAACAACCACCATCATTGGATTTTCATGTAGAGTTTACAGAGGATGGTACTACAAAAAAATATCGTTAAGAGAGGAGTACTACTGTAGTTACTATAGTAAAGACGCTGTGTCAGTGGCAGGTTGGAAGACAATGGCCAGGCTTGTTAAAGCTAACAGGAAGGTCAAACGTGCAAAAACGACAGTTTCGAGTAGGAAGCGGTGTTTAGAAAGGCATCTCTGAACTCATCAACCATTGAAGTGGTTCTGGAAACATAGGAAGAAGATCGTTTCTGGGATGGTGTAAGGTCACTTAATAAAGTGGCCACGGAGTGTGAAAAGAGTAAATCATCTGAAAAGAGTAAATAATTTGGGTAAAACTGTAAATGGCTAAATACATTGAATGCTTCTATATTATAAGCCACTGCAAACGTGTACCGGAGCAGCTGGAAGGTGGATGGAAAGATAGTCAACAAAAATCAGAATGTATTTGATACAGCCGTACGTATCATGGGATGTACAGTAGCCAGAAACAAAAACAAAATATTATAACGAGAAGAGTTCTATAGCAGTCATGAATGTGTCAGCTGCCTGTTCCTGGAAACTCTGTGTGTTCAGCTGCAGCTGTGATCTGTCTTAGCAGGACTGATGGTGTGGCTGCTGAAGTCTGAAAGCAGGACTAGCACTGTGTGCTTTAAGCTGGGTACACATCAAGCCCATGACAAAAAGGTAGCGCCAGCCAAGCCAGACAAACAGACAGCCCCTGTCGATTGTGTAATTTTGTCATGGAACACACTAGGTTGACTAGGGGAGTTGGTTGACATACAGCCTGGTCAGAGAGTCGTCTCACTAACTAGCTTCAACACTGGTTCAGCATGCTCAATCAGCCAAAAAGGCGCCAACCGTGTCCAACCGTGCCACGCAAATCGGCATGACAGGCAGTTACCAACATTCACCAACAACCTGACAGCTTCACACAATGAAAATCAGTTGGGTGTGCTCTTTGCTTTACACTGACAGTGTCTTGCGTCTTACTTCAGACTCTCAGCGGGGCCGCTGGTAGGTATACCATTAAAGCGACTAATGATATAGACATTTCACTGTTTGTCTTCTGCCACGTTAAGGTCAGCCATACCAAAAGGGGAGATTTAATACTCAGAAAATGATTGCATTACATCAAATATATGAAAAGAGGACAGGAAGAAATGGGAGGACTAAATGGATAGCTCTGTACCGTAGAGTTCAGTCAGTGGGCATTAAATATGCTAAGTCATGGATTAAACAAACAGCGCTTTGTTGTCCTGCAAAAACCATCTCAGGGTCTTGGTCACACCCCTTCTGAAGTTCAGCCTTTTTGGCTCATGATGGTCAGAAAGAGGGTCCAGGGCATCACTGCAGGCCGACCTCTGACTCCAGGTCACAAGTTAAGCTGCCCTTTCACTCTCTGTCCTCACTGCTTTCAGACATGACCCAGGGGTCATCACTGTGCTCGTCTGGGGATCAAAGGCTGTGTAATGGACCATTAGTACTGCCCATTGGCTAGGGAAGTGACTTCTATAGAACATTTCAAGGAGAAAACATTTAAAGGAGAATGGCCCATAATTCATTCATAGATTTGCAAACCACGGTCAGCGTAGCAAAAATGTTTGTTTTAAAGGAAAATTCAATCAGTCCTTTATCAACTCTATTTCACAGTGTTAAATAACATTGTGAATGATTAAAAAATGACAAATCCTGAAATTTGTTTTTACTCCTTTAGATAGCAATGATAGAATGGTATTTCTCAGAATTCCAGATAAGCAAAGGAGGTATTTTCACACATTTCTATTGACAAATAAATACAATTATAATAAATACATTTCAACATAAAAACAAATCCAATAGAATTAACATGGAAAACAATACAGATATCGATATAATATTAAATATTAATAGCCCACCCATGAGAAAAATTGATCAGAAAAACAACAATCTTTGGCTACATAGTTCTTGTACAAACAGCAAATTAAGCTGTGATAAGCAGTCATCAAACAGAATTATACATATTACTAAAAAGATTGTCTATTTTCCCACAAGTCTAATCCCTGATGCCCCAATAAATAGACAAAAAATTCTACATATTATTCCTATGGTCCTTGTTGATGAAATGAGCTTGTCTTTATGGGTCCACACAGCACTGTTTATAGCCAGAGCGTTACCCCAGCCAGTCATCACCACTCCTGGCTTTTGTTAAGCACTGTCTTTCTTTCCTATTGACATTTAAACAGAACAAGGCATCCGGGCTCCCTTTGTCTTTTGTGTGAACTCACTGCTGCCCTTGATGAGATGGTTAGGGAATCTTCCTCATTTCCCTCAAATCTCCCAGCAGTCCTTGACGAGAATTTATTTTATGTGTTTCAGATATATGCCTGAATGCATCAAATGATGAATTCTCTCTTTTGGTGTCAGGTTCCTGATTTTGTTTGCCTGCAGGATATCCCCGCTGTGTGATGTGTGTGATCTGTCGTATCTAAAACAGACTGACCTTATATATAATTAGGACTAGAATCCCTGGACATGTGCAAGTGCTAAGCTGACCACAAAGGTTCGGTATACCCCAGTTAAAGTATCGAATCTTGGTTGAAGACCAGCGGCCAATCCCAACGGAATATCCTCTAACCGTGTTCGGAAAAACCTCCCTACTCATCTTCTCAAGAGCTCAGCCTGGCTGGGGATAGATCTGGGTTGTGGTAAGATGGAATGGAGGTGGCACGAAGATGGGATGCGTTGGCACTGGTTTGGCAGTAGTTCTGGTAGGCTGAACATGTACAGAGACAGCAGGGCCACATGAGGAGGGGAGGGGGGACTACCAGGCCTCAGAGCTGTCACAGCTGGAGCCGGGAGAAGGGGTTTCTGTGTCACTGGCCAGGCCCTGGGCTGAGTGCAGGATGCTGAGCAGGGTGGGCCGCCCCCCCTGGCGCTCCAGCAGCTGCACCAGGAAGCCGATATAGCGCATGGCCAGACGCAGGATCTCGTTCTTGCTCAGCTTCTTCTCCGGGGGGTGGGTGGGGAGGAGCTTGCGCAGCTCGGCGAAGGCACTGTTGACGTTCTGCTGCCGCCAACGCTCCCGTGTGTTGGTGAACACTTTCCTGGTCATGGTGAGGTGGCGTGGGCCTGGGGGGGGCGGGAACGTGGGAGTGTCAGCGTCTGGATCTGCAGAAAGAACCAAGGCAGCTGCTTAACGACTAACACTTTTTGAATGATGCCTTGTTGTTGGAGCCATGGACTCTAATTGCACATTCCCTTAGTAATGTGAAAGTCCCTTAGTAATGTGAAAATAAGTTATAAGCAATGTTGGGTATTTCAAGTCCAGAAGCTGCCAACAAAAAGATTTTGTTTCTACCGAGCAGCTGAGTCCTCTGTGATTGTGACTCTATGCTCAGCTGATTGATAGAAACAAAATCTTGGATCTGGACTTGTATCTTCTGAGCCTGAAATGCCCAACACTGGTTACATTATTTGCATAGAACTGGAAAAATTAAATTCTAAAACTTATTTTTGTTTAAATAATATACACACATTTTTATGTTACTGACAGCAGCTGTTGTAGAATACTACTCATTTCCACAAACAGAAACAGAATATAAACCGGAAAAGTATTTCTGTAAATAATCTGAATACCCCTCAAATTGAAGCGTATGTTTGCTTTAAAAGAAAGTCAAAATTTATTTTTATATAAAAATATATTGTATAGTTATGCATTTAATAATACCTGCAGTAATGTAGTTCAAATGTTTTGTTTTTTTTACAACAAATTATTTAACAAATGTAATACTTTCCATGCAATAAAATACGTGAGTGCAGCCTAATAGAAATGTAACTGGAATATTGCAGCATATATATTTTAACATCCATGTTTTACAGTGAGACAGTGCCTTTCAGTGCAGAATATTTATTGTATAACACAGAATGGCAGTATTTTTATAGTCTCGCGGATGTATTAGGGATTTGACATCACATAACGAGTCACATCATTTCTCATGCAGTTTAATGGTGTACACTCTCGCCATCGCTATATGAATACGTGCAGATGCCTGCTCACCTGTGGACGGGCGGATGCGATGCACAGTTGAGTCACTGCTCGCTCCGGCTTCCTATGTCCGCTCCATACCCTTGGCTAGGTCTTAAAGATGTCTCCCACTGCTGGCTGCCAGGGCGGCTGACTCTGACCACAGCCTCTCGGCGATGGATTTCTGCGTGGCTTGTGCTGCTTAGCTCTCTCTGGCCGCTCTCTATGCTAGCGCTCTCTGTTGGAAGGGGAGGCACGCCTGCCCCTTTATAGCAGCTTGGACTTCATTGTGTGACGCGTGCTGCCCCTGGGCTCTTCCCACGGCCTGCTTTATGGCACGGCAGGCATTCATTTACATTACATTACGTTATGTACTTACTAAGTTTGGCATGCAAAGCTAAAAACAATACAAGTATGCTAAGCTAGGAGATTTACAATGTATTTTCCTGTTAGCATCTGTGATAAAGTTGACAAATTAGCATGTATTACAGTCTAGTGTTCTTCAATTGCAAAAAAATACGCAAAAAGGGCCGTATTGATCTGATTATATATAGTCTCCATTAGTCAGTAATAATTAATAATTACCAATTAGTTATCTCTGTTATTTTCTGTTATTTCTGTTATACTTAAAATTAATAAAACTGATAAAAACATAACCATATGTTAGTAACGCTTCACGAATTAATAAGCAGTTCATGTGTTATTGATTAAAAATCTTAACGAAAGCAGTAGCAGTGTGTGAACACAATGTTACAGAATGTGACGGGAAAAATATGATTATCCAGTTGGCATTTGTATTTACAATTCTTTTGGCATCATAGTAAGAGGCATTGTGTGATGATCTCTAAGCCCAGACTAGCCTTTCCAGGTTTCTTATGTTTTTGCGCAGCCATTGTTTTCCTTCATTGTTCTCCAGCTGCGTGTTTTTTTACCTTAGCCGACAGTCCTATCCTGCCTTCAAAACTTTTGCAGTAAATGCTAGAATTTCTCACACAAATGCCCGGTGCTACATCTTCATTCATTTTGAGGGCTGAGGAATAGTCTTAAAGAGATGCTCCAGAATGCAGTCAAGAGAAAGAGAGCTTCCGTGCCTTATGGCAGCAGAAAATGGCACAATAGCAGAAGAAGACTTTAGACAATGTTGTGCAGTAATCTGCCTGAGCCATTTTGGGTGGGAGCACAGGCATGGGGTAGAACGTGAGTGTGAGTCAACGGGGCAGCGTCACGAAGAGCCCAGGCAGGTCTGGAACCTGATCTTGTCCTGTTACAGGCCCAGCCCAGTACTAAGGCCCCCCTATCGGCAAACCATCGCCACACTCTCTTCCCCACTTCCAGCCAGCTCAAATCAGAAATAATGTCTAGTTTAAGCAATTGTCACTGTTTCTCTCCACCCTTCAAGTGTCGTTTCAGAGATGCAGTCTTCCATGAAAGCCTCTCTGTGTGGAGTATGAATTTACATAATCCGATTACCAAAGGGATTATCCGGTAGCCCGTAGCACAGGCCCAGTGGGCCCAGCTGAATGGGTTGCATTCAGTGGCCAGCGGCGCGTCCGACAGTTGCACCTGCAGTGTACCCTCTTTTTCAGACTTGCGAGAAGAGCAGCAACACTCTCCCCCCAAATGAAAACCAGCAGTAGACACCCCACTCAGGAACCCACCAACTTCAGACTCCCTATCATATCCAGGAAGCCTCCACAGTTTCTCGCTCCAGATCATGTGGCTTTGCTTAACTTAATTCATCCTTTCCTAGTCCCCTGCCTGTCTACCCAAGTTTGTCCATTACTTACCAAGTTCTTCCTGTCCAACCCGGTCTGTCTATTACTTATTACGTTCTTCTTTTCCACCCGATCTGTCCATTCCTTATCATGTTGTTCCTGTGCAACCCCTGACTGTCCATTCCTTATCACGTTGTTCCTGTCCATCCCCCCACTGTCCATTCCTTATCTTGTTGTTCCTGTCCATTCCCTGACTATTCATTTCTTATCTTGTTGGTCCTGACCATCTCCCGACTGTCCATTCCTTATCATGTTGGTCCTGACCATCTCCCGACTGTCCATTCCTTATCATGTTGGTCCTGTCCATCCCCTGACTGTCCATTCCTTATCTTGTTCTTCCTATCCATTCCCTGACTATTCATTTCTTATCTTGTTGTTCCTGACCATCTCTCAACTGTCCATTCCTTATCATGTTGTTCCTGTCCATCCCCTGACTGTCCATTCCTTATCTTGTTGTTCCTATCTATTCCCTGACTATTCATTTCTTATCTTGTTGTTCCTGTCCATTCCTTATCCTGTTTTTCCTGACCATCCCCCGACTATCCATTCCTTATCTTGTTTTTCCTGACCATCCCCCGACTGTCCATTCCTTATCTTGTTGTTCCTGTTCATCCCCTGACTGTCCATTCCTTATCATGTTATACCTGCCCATTGTCTGTCGGCCCCTTGTCTGTCCACCCTAATTTTGTCCCAAGTTACATCTTCACAGTGCACCACAGATCAGGAAGGGGCAGCCATGTCCTAATGGCTGCGATCCAGGAGCACGGACAATGCCTGAGTTTGGCCAGCATGTCCATTCTCACATAAATCTCTCTCTCTTTGTGGCCAGTTGACCAGGAACAGCTTGCCACACTATTTATCCAGCTTCAAATGTAAAATGTTCACACATACGTTTCTGTCAAAATGATTTTCCCAGTCAGCCCTGCTGTGAAGCCGATCAGAAAAGCAATCAATGAGGTAACTCTGCAATTCTGTATCGAGATTAGATGGAAATAGGAAACATAGGGCAGGTGGGGCAGTCATCTCTCAACCAACCATGACATTGAAGAAGAAAAATCGAATCTGTAGGTATGGTGATAGTCAAGCACATGGACTTATAAGCTGATATTTGCCAGTCAAAGTCCCAGGAGAAGTCCCTCTAGCGCCATTCAGTGGACTTGAAAGCTATGCGGCCCACTGTCAGACTCCACTGAAGGAGGTGAGGTGTCCGTTTTGCCCATTTAGACTGCATTTTAGGCTCCGGCCAGCTCCATTGTCTACCTGGGTCTGTTATAAGCTTGCTGCAGTCGGCTGGTTTAGCGAGATAAGCAACCTCAGTGCTGGGGACCAGCGATAAGAGGGTTGCTGTGCTAATGACAAGCAAACTTTGGCACATGAGGGCAAGGATTATTTCACATTTTTATTGTAAAACACAGAGCAATATACCATTTTACTATTGAAATTTATGCACTCAGCTAGTTTGTTCTAATTCAGTTTATATAACTGATATTGTTTTAACTAAAATACATGTGCTAGGTAGCTATCTATTGTAATTATAGATTGATACCATCAATTATGGTAATTATAGATTGAAGCATGCATATTTCTTAAATCGTCTATTTCTATATCCTTACTTAATCTCGATATGGTCTCTGCTTGGCCTCCTAGCACCACACGTCTGCAGTCACACTGAAGATGTTTGAGAGCTGAAAGACCTGGAACCAGATTCACGCTACGCAAATGATGATCCACCAGAGCAACACATGACCCCTGTACCAGTACTCATTTTTCCTAATATATAAATATGACACTATTCCTAACTCATTCTCTTCAGACACTATGGTTTAAGTCACCTTTAACCACTATTATGACATCACGTCGAGAACGACAGTATAAAAATAAACTGACTTTATTTGGTATTAGTGTCAGAATAGCTTCTGTGGGTGAACTGTCTCTAATTGCTAGTAAACAGAGCGGCTTAACGGGGATTGAGCAGCTGCTTTTTGGCATTTGGTGTCAGATCACATAAAACCCCCGAAGAAAGGAGATGGATGACAGGAATCTTTAGGCAACATTGTAAAAGGTTTGAACACTGAACTGGTTTACTGAAGGGTTTAAATCATTCGTGTGTCACTGGACAAGAGACGAAACCTGAATATAAAAATGGAAGTCCACTTTATCTACTTTATAAACACAAACTGAGGATACAGGTCATTCTACATTAAATCATTTTTTACCCTTAGGTATCTGTTTTGTCCATGTGTAAAAATCTTTATGAAGGTGAAGACTAGAATGTGATTTCCTTAATGGCATGACTAAGCATTCAGGTGAAAGAGATAAGAATTGACAAAGATATGGTTATCCCTGATAAATGAGATTTTTGTATAATTCTAGTTTTATAATAAAATATGAAAAGTTAGCCATCCTTAAACTGTTTGCATAATTTATTTAAAAACACAAGTAACATATATTTATTTTTAATGTATGTTGTAGATCCTCCATTATTTACTTATCTTGAATATTTTTATTTTCTCATTCATTATCGCTAACCTATGTCCAAGCTAGAAGACTGATTAATGGAATATTCATTCAGTCAATATGTAGCCGGTTCCAACATAAAATCGGCAAAGGTTCCTCTATGACTCCATCTGCAGACATGTACTAGACCTATCTAGCACAGAGAATTGATGTATTTCAACAGTATTTCCTTTCAAGAAAATCAGTTAACTGATGGGGTTTTAAATTCTGGTTAGTAAGTTCACTAATTTCACTGCTGGTGGCCTAATAATACTCTTTTGTCCTCTGGTAACGAAAATATGCAAATGTAGTTTTGTTCAAATGGTTGCACATATACGAATATTGGGTGACCACCTGATCTATGTCAGGGAGAAACTATGAGCTTGGACGGGGTTTGTAAACTACCATTTCAATTAAAAAGACCCGGATTTCACTTAATCGCCGAATGCTTGCTGTGTACTGATTGGTCAGTGTCCTCTAATCATGCATGTGTCACTAATGTTAATGTGAAGCAGCTGGATGAATCTTACAATCAAGGAAACAAACCAGTTGAAGCACAAGAAGAATTGAAGTAATTAGCCATGCATAGGAAACTTTCAATTTTAAAGTAGTTTGTAAAACTTGGAGTAGCTTGTAGTGTCACCCTATATGAATACTATAGGATGCAGAAATGCATCTAGTGAGAATTTTATATTTTTAAACGCTGATCTGATATAGGTAAAATTTACCAGAAATACAATGTAATATGCAGATTCTTAGTAATGAACTCCATGTGCTTAATTAGAGTTTACAATATATTTATTAACCTGGTGAAACAATAGGTAATCCTTAAAATACAGCGAAATGGCTGAATGCATGTTTAGGATGTAGAGAAAATAATACGAAAGCAGACTTCATATTTTACTTTTAGTGGCATTTAATAATTGTGTACAGGATAATACACACACTAATGAAAAATCGTTTTACAAAGAATTTAAAATCTAAGTTGAGTTTTAAAATCCAGCAAAAATAAAAGTGCCGGTATCGCATAGGCACATGCTGGCCAGAAGGAAAATGGCTGCGTATTTGTCTGCATTCTGCACTGTACGACAGGTTCTCTGCACCTCAGTACATCTATGACCTTTTAGACCAAGAGAAACCGCCGTCACTTTACATCTTGCCTACTATTCAGACAGCTCTGATGATGAGATCCCCACCCCCGGACCAAAAGCAGAAGAACTCCAAAGGAAAGAGACTTCTGCATCAAGAACATCAAGCCGGCCAAACTAGGGTCGGGGGCAGATTTAGATCACTTTTGCTGAGCAGTATGCATGTTTGTGTGGGCAACATCAGTCTATTCTGATGGCCCTGCAAGCTTTTAGCTTCTCTCAGGCTGTATGAAGGAAACTCTGGGGAATCTCCCACTGATGTCTGGCTGCCAGAGGAATTCTGAAGATGACTTCTGGTGGTGCATCAACCGTTGTGTTAACATAGAGATCTTGCAGCTCAATATGGTAGGCTGCGATCATCCATATCCACAAATCATTGGCATGGCTCTGTAACTGCTGAAAATGGCATTTTCTTTGGTAGAATTAATTACAGAACCTTCCACTTCTTCTTCCAGATTCTGGATGTTGGGGGTGACCTCGCCCAGTGGATCTTCAGGACATACCCCAACAAGAGGATCAAAAGAAACTATGCCAGAGAGTATACCTGTGGTCAACAGATGAGCTGTCGCTTTACAGTAGTGAAGGAAAGACTCAAGGCACAACTGCACAACACCATAGTTGCTGCACTGGGGCCATGGCTCCATCTAGTGGCAGTTTAATTAATAACTGCAAAATTTTGAATTTCTGCGAGTGCTCTGCCCAGGTTGTAGCAGCTGTACATAGTCAGGAAAATGTGCGTTTCAGCCAAGAAAGTCAACAACTGATGAATCTGATGAAGCAGATGCTTAATAAGTTCTCCTTCGGCCGGGAGTCCATTCTGCTTGGGTGGGTGGAGATCTTGAATTGGTACCCCTTCTGGGGAGAGTTTATCTATCAGTGGTTTTAGACAGCATAACGTGCTACATATACACCCTTTTGGTATATTTCATTCATGTTATGGCATTCCATTGGTTTGTCCACAGTATAGGTATCACCAGTCACCAGGCCAGTTCTGCAACCTTCTTCAAATTGCTTGTGATGTTGCAGAATGGCAAAATTAAGCTTTTGGGTATTTCCCACTCCTCCTCTATCATATGTGTAAATCTCCACATGCTACAAATTCACAACTTGAATTTGTTGACTTAAGTTCTTATTTTGTACGTAGCTATATAAACGTCCACATGGGCCTACATCAGCTCATGGCGACGTTAAGAGTTGTAGACCGGGGTACGGTGGTGTGCTAAATTGGCACCCCCCCCCTCAGACGATGCCACCTTGGGCCTTTGCCCAGCCTTACTAGCTTCATCCACTGCACGTCCATTCTGTGACACGTCGTAATTTTTCCTTTGGTTTGGGCGCATGACGATCCGTGAGATTCTCATATGAAAAAGGTGAAGACTTGGCAGATAAATATCTGTCTTTAAAGATAAACATACTTACGTGCGAAACATTCGACCTATTATAATAAACACTTGATATCTGGCTAAAATAGCTAACATTCAAGCATATTTTTATTAGGGAAGTTCATTAAGTAAACTCTAGCTTTTTAAAGAAGAATACCTACATTTCCCAGCATGCAATGTCAGCGACTCCAATGCTGACGGTTATTTCCGGCGACCAGATGCAGATGGGGATTTGCTTCTGAAAAGTTTAAGAATGGGCACCTTTATAAATGTTGTATTTCTTTTAGGCGTTTGCATCCCCTCAGCGACTGCTTTGATCGAGGGGTTATATTGTGGCACAAAAATATGCTACGATGTCCTTGGAGTTACAAGAGAGGCTACCAAATCGGAAATTGCCCGTGCTTATAGACAGTTGGCCAAGAGATATCACCCAGACAGATTTCGCGTTGATGCAAGTCTGGAGGGGGAAACCAGAGAAAGTGCCCAGCAAAAATTCCTGCTCCTGGCAACAGCTTACGAGACGCTTAAAGTAAGTACTAGTAAGTAAGTAAGTAATAGAACTCCTGACAAAGCTGAGTAATACACGTGTTCTATGAAACTAGTCAACAGCTATTTATAAGAAGTATGTATCGAATCGGTTTGCATGAAAATGTTTACTAATTAGCTGTTTACGTTGATTTATATAAAACGACATTTGATAGTGACTGAATGAAAATTGCATATTTAAATGCTTCTAGTTTATTCATCGAAGATTCTTAAGTATAATAATAACAATCTTGTGTTACTAATATGAATTCGCACAATCCCACAGGATGAGGAGACTCGCAGGGACTATGATAATATGCTGGATCATCCAGAGGAATACTACCGTCATTACTATGCGTACTACCGCAGGCGGCTGGCGCCTAAGGTCGACATCAGGATAGTGATCCTCGTTACTGTCTGTGCTATTTCAGTCTTCCAGGTAATCAGTTACGTTTTCTGCGATTTGGACAAACCTTACGTTTCTTTCTGGGAAATGTTTTCATGCACAAACTGTTAAATGTAAAGTTCAAATGAAACTTATATTCATGTATGTAATGAATATATATATATATATTTATATCCCCCTTGATTCTATGCTTGTCCAGCTACACTTGGTACCATTAGTTTTCACCAAGGTGAAATTATGTAATAATTAAAGCTATAGCGAAGGGATAAATTTAATCATGATAAGATATAGCAGCATAAAACATATGAATATTTATTAATACCACAATCAGCATTTTACAGAAAGATATCAAATGGCGGGGGGGCGGCATGGTGGTGCAGTGGTTAGCACTGTTGCCTCACCTCTGGGACCCTTAGTCTCTGCCTGGATCACATGTGTGCGGAGTTTGCATGTTCTCCCCATGTCGTCGTGGGGTTTCCTCCAGGTACTCCGGTTTCCCCCCAC
>JAODJX010000042.1:10837913-10852586 GCA_026776945.1 Isichthys henryi
GTGCCCATTGCTTCCGGGATAGGCTCCGGACCCCCCGCGACCCAGTAGGATAAGCGGTTTGGAAAATGGATGGATATCAAATGGCAACTTGCCTGCTTTTTAGCAATTTATTCTATTGTTGCAGTTTATCGTTGGCTGGCACACAGCAGATAATAATCAGTATACCAGTGATTCATCTGGGTGAGCAGAATCACAACAAATACAATATATGCACATCATGCTTTTTAAAATCTTATTTTACTTCTTATCCCATAGAGAAGATATAAGACATCTGGTTTTTATGCCATAATATATTTATCTTTTGTTTTTCGGCAGCATATTTTATGCTTGCTTCCTTCAATGTTTGTGTAAAGTTCGGTGTATGGCAACCACCAATGGGTGTGATCAATGTTATTGGCAACTCAGTATTATTGGTAAACTAACAGTTAATCGAATCTTCATGTTCCATATTCCATACATCACACGTAACTTGCAGGGTTAGGCCTGGACAAAGTTGTTTGGCGAGTTTTTTTTTCTGTTCCAGCCTCAGAACTCGATGGTTTAACAAGGGCAGTAATTCTCAGAATGGTTTGCTTCTGGTTCTTAGTGCCCAGTGAAAGGGTTGTAAGCCCCTATCCAAGTGATGCGGTTCAAATCCGCAAAGAAGAATTGTTGTAGCGAAATATTTAACTTGCAGGGCTTTGGTAAACATACAGCTGAATTAGGGGTGATTATTGTGACATCGGACATAAGTCTGTCTGTATGCTTATTAAAGAATGAATGACGCAATCCTGGCCTTTTGTTCCCCTCGAATCGCTTCAGTACTACAGCTGGTGGAGCAGCTACACAGAAGCTATCAATTACTTGTCCACTGTGCCCAAGTACCGCCTCCAAGCCACTGAGCTGGCCAGACAGCAGGGGCTGCTCAACAAAACAAAGAAGGGCCGAAACAAGCGCTCCAAGGAGGAGCTCCGCGAGGAGGAGGAGGAGGTCATCCGTGACATCATTAAAAACAAGATTGACATCAAAGGCGGCTACCAGAAGCCCAACGTCCTCGATATCCTCCTGTGCCAGATGGTTCTTTTCCCCTACTACGCTTGTGCTTATGCAATGTGGTACTGCACCTGGGTCTACCGATTCAACATCTGCAGGGAAGAGTACGGGCATGCTGAGAAGCTCTACATCATCCGCAAGTATATGAAGATGTCTCAGGCTCAGTTTGACAGCCTCGAGGACCACCAGAGGAACACTTTCCTAGAGAGGCAGCTCTGGATCAAGGAGAACTACCAGGTGAGTTTAAGAATCCACACTGGTTTCATGACGCAGGTGGAGGTATTTTCTATAGACAGCAGTACCTCATAATTGATCTACTGAGAGTCAACTAAGTCGTATCAAAATGCTACTGAAACTTATTTTTGAGACTGTGAAGGTTCTTTGGCAATTCAGTTGCTTTGGGAGACTTTGCATAGAAAACAAGCTGGGCAAAGCCTTCCTTATCCACCGCTTGGGGTGTTTGTTAGGTCTATAAGGAGGAGCAAGAGGAGGAGATGAAGGTGAAGATGGCCACAGATCCCAGGTGGAAGAGGTATCGACGATGGATGAGGAACGGACCTAGCAGAATGACCTTCACTGAAGACTGAGGATCCTGTGCTCGGACATGCATGCATATGCTCTTCTCTACATATACGTACATCACTTATTTGTCTTGTATGTATATGTGTGTGTGTGTGTGTGTGTGTGTTTGTATGTCTGTATATGAGGCTATGTAAATATCTACATACGTTTGTGTATTCTATATACATACGTGTGTGCCATATTAAAAGTTATTCGATGCTGATTATAAAATATCGAAATTTTCACATTTAAATTATACCAGTAATGCCATCTGATGGCTGGGATTTTACTCAGGAATCTGTGTAGATGGTAGGAGATTAACCCAGAAAGATGGGTTTAATTTGCCCTTTGCGAAGGAAGTAGAGACCATCTGAGCTCTGATACGCATCTGTTACCCAGGCCTCTTCATTTGCGTTTTTTTTTATTGAATGGATTTTGGGTCTGTTTTGAAAAATAGGTTTTTATTACCACCCCCAGTGTTGAATGGAGATTCACTATGGCTCCTCCTGAGGTACATATGCCGGAGCCCACACCAGGTGGCGCTGTTCTGCCCAGAATCCAACATGTAATTCCACGGTAATGTTATGAATTAATTTCATCGTGGTTTGGAAGTTCTGACTGTGTGTCTTTACATAATAGCAGCTGCAGCACAAATTTAAAGGTTGCCTTGGAGGAAAATGGTGGTTGTACAACTGGAATCGTCACCAAAAGCTGTAGATAAGTGGGTGGTTTTTATTTTTTGTACACATCATGTGACTTTTTTTTTTTTAACAAACTACAACATATGTTACCTCCACTTACTGAAGTATGTCAAAATGTGATGAATGCTGATTCCCCTAAATATCATCGCTTCCAACAGCCTTAGAGGAATCTGATATGAGTTGTATTTGCCTCAGATGCGTCTACAGAAATCCTGCTTGGGATCGGCTTCCCAGTGCCTGTATTCTTGGGTTAAGTAGTTGTTTACATTAGATCAAAGCTTCCTTGACCATGTTTTGGGCATCTGCTGTTTAAGTTGCATTGTGTAAGGCATAAGGGATGGTGGAAGTTAATATGTGTGACATGTTATCATAGATACCATGATAGGACAATTCGGTCCTCGGGCCCCACTGCCCTGCTTGTTTTCCAGCTGTCCCTGCCCCGCACACAAGTCCCAGGTGTCTTTCAGCTTCTGATTGACTGAACACACCTGATGCAGGTAATCAGCAGCGTGTGGGGCAGGGATAGCTGGAAAACAAGCAGGGCAGTGGGGCCCGAGGACCGAGTTTGAGAACCACTGTCATAGAGTATCTTAGAAAAGAGGCAGGGTTCAAGATGTCAGATTATATTGTTAGAATTGAATACATCAGTCAGAAATGACAGGGAAGGTAGGGCGAGGACTTTCTGAAACCCTGTGTTAAAATGACCACGTTTTACTGTTGGTGAAAACATGTCAGCAGTGGTTCCATAAACTGCGTTTCAAATAAATTGGCTTGATCCATTTTTTTGGGTGCAAAGCTGTAAAATGAATTTCTGAAGAATAAAAATTCATACATTTATTAATAAACCAATGTTTTTTTTTTTTCTAGAACTGTTGAATTACTGAAATCAACATCCGTCCACCCACCCATCTGTTGGTCCATTTTCTGCAACCGCTTATCCTATTCAGGGTCGCGGCAGGTCCAGAGGCTACGGGCACAAGGCAGGGAATAACTCACGATGGGTTGCCCACATGAAATAATCGTTCCATTTTAAATATAAAATATTTATATGTATTTTTTAAATTTGCATAATGATGTGTGGCCTACATGCTTTAAGATAGATCTACAAAATACAAGCGTCATCTACTTTGTAACGTAATTCCCTGCAGTAAGTGATTTGTCTGCGAAATGAGTTTTTTCCTGTTCCGTTTCATGTCTCATATTTAGTCGTCTTTGGATTGTGTTGTTAAAAAAACCAGTGAAAACAGAAAATGTCAAGTGGGGACACTTCTGGTTTATATGGTGAATATAACATGTCCACTGTCTTCAAATGCTCTCAAAATATGTACTCATGTCCTTGGTCAATTAGTTGATGAACAATTTAGGAAATTGAAGTGCCAATTTTGGTGGCTCCCTCTTAGCTACCTGTGTTCGGCAGAAAGGTCCTGGAGACTTTGAGTGGATGGATAGGTTTTATTTAAAAAAGAAAAAAAGCTGAAATGAGGCTCATGCGAAATGCCATTATCTGTATTCTTTCCACAGCTAATAGCTCTCAGATGCAGATGAATCTAAAGCTGGCTACATGGTATTACTTTGCTTTTAATACCATGAAAAGAAAGGCTTGCTTTTTAGTCTGTGCCCATATGGAGGCCTAGAATTTATATGCTTTCCGTTTCTGCTGCAGTAAACTTCAGTTTCAAAGCATGTAGTTCGTGGGATTGTTAAACCATAGTATCCTCCCGGCCGTATCGTTTTCATGTTTAGAGAACTTAGCGGTTATCTGTGATTTCATCAGTAACAGTGGCCGAAGGTAAATGATTTTATTAATAAATTGAAGAACATGGTACCAAAGAGATCATCCTGGGTTTCTGTTCAAGATAGTAGCCAATCAAAGATTATTTTTAAATCTCTCAATATAATTTTATTGACGAGAAAGTCTGATTTTGGACATAAATTATTTCAATCAGCTGTATGTTGGTGTTAACCTTCAGAGTCTAAAAGGGACATAAGAACATATATCCTCCCACCTACCAAGCAGTTATAATCCTGAGGGGTTAGTCTACAAAGCAGAATTTCCTAGTTAGCTGGATAACTTAAGCCAACTGTGAAAACTGCCCAGTTGGAAGACAGGTAAGTGACATTCCTGTTGGACAATCCATACATTTGGCTTAAGTTATGTGGCTAATGAAAAAAGTCCTGCTTTGTGGAATACCCCCCCCCCCCCGCCCCAGGCATGGTGATGGGTGGGGGGGGCTAGACCTTATGGCAGGTAGCACGGGGCGTTAGTTGTTCACAGGGCACACACAGTCATGCACCAGTTGGCCTAGATGTGTGTCCGTGAGGAAGCTCACATGACACAGGGAGAACATGCAAATTGCACACACGCGCGCACACACACACGGTGTGGGACCGTCTGCATCCCATCCAGGGTGTATCAGTGCCCTGTGCTGACTTAGACTGGCTTTTTTGTTTGCAAAATTTTATTAAAAATAACTGTCATGCACCTTTGGCAAAGGTCAGATGTTGTGCTTAGTAACATTACTAATCAGAATTGACATCCTAAAGAGTTGGTTCGCCTTTAATACTTTTCTATGCATATTCAGTTCAATTGAGTTTATTTTTATAGTACAACTCTCACAGCCCTAAGGCGCTTCACAAGGGTGTGTGTTAATCCACTGTTAATCCACTGTTAATCCAGTGTAATCCACTTTTCCTGACCAGGGATGCAGGGAACTAACCTGTTGTAACAAAATAACTTGTTAGTGTCATTTGGCCTGTTCAGTCTTAGTTATTGAGTCTGCTGCCCCTAGTGGTGGAGTTTGGTTAGTGACGTACAGTTCCTCCATGTAACACCATCCTCCATTTTTGGCACACTGTTTATCTGAGCTATATTCGTCCGCTTTCACCCACTTTCATTTACCTGTACTCTAGCACTACCAGTAAGTATATATTATGAATCCTTAAGTGATACCTGTTCCTTGCTTACAGAGGAGTTTAGTTTAGTAATTTACTTGAGGCTTATTAGAGTGATAGTAAATAGTAAACATTGATGAATCTTATCAACGTGGTTCAGATTAAATTTAAGGGTATTGTAGTTTTACTTGTCATCTTTGAGGCAAATTAAGTAGCATTTGTTGCTTCTGTATGTGTTTCTAATGCAAAACAGAATATTGATGTCATCTGAGCATAGTGGTCTTTGTAGTTTTTCCAGGAAACTCTTGAAATATGTATCTATTCTGTGTAAGACAGGTTTTTAGCCTCTGGCTGTATTTGCAAGAACAAAGCTGAAAGGATTTTCAGGATGTCACTGCATGTTCTTATGATGACTGACTGAGTGTGAAATGTAAATGAAAATTAATTATTTGGCATAATTAATAATGCCAAACTCGAAACAAATTAATGTAAATCAAAAGGTAACAAGTGTGAAATTAATGCTAGAATAATTTCTAATTTAGATTAAACATAAACAAATATATGAAAAATACATAATATGAATTTCAAGTTTTCACAGTATTTATTAAATTTTGTGAAGTAATGAGTCCTTTCCAGTTATGTTTTCGATTATGTTCTGGAGCAAAGGGGTCCGGATACAGACCGAACCGCAAGTTAATCCGGACAATCCTGATAAAGCACCTTATGAATCAATATGGTTAACGTAAAAAGGCTTGACGTGGTTTGAAGTACAAAAACACAACGCAGAACCACCAACCCTCGCACACACATAACTTGTCATGATTCCCCTCCCCCCGTGAGTCGAAATGATCAGCGAGAGTTAAACCAGTCTTTACCCTGCAGTCCCATTATTGTCATATATTGAAATTTATATTGAAAGTTACTGTTAATTCATTAAAGTTCATGAAATGCTGTTTTGTTCTTTGGAAATTGGTCTGGACCTCTGACTTTGAACAAAAACCTGATGTGAACCTTTGATCGAAAAAAGTTTGTGAACCCTAATTCTAGAATTATAGGATAAGCTGTAATGTGGCGGGGAGCGGAAGTTCCGGTATGAAAATCGCCAAAACACTTTAATCACATTGTAGGGTGCTGTCCTGTCGTCTTCCGCTTAATTAATTATGCTTAGCAAGGGGATTCTGTTTTTTATGAGAAGAGGTGGGTGTCCAGAAACAGAGAAAAACAGAGAGACCTTAAACCGAGAGGGGGTTTTACTGTAAGTCAGGCCATTCATGTTTCCACCAGCAACTGCACTGAGTCAGATGTTCCTTCTGTTTGAGTGGTGTCTCTCATCAGGGAGGCCCACCTGGGGATCCCTGTTTGACTCATTGGGAGGTTCTGAGAGGCTGGAATCACACCTGAAACTGGCCCCCATATCAGCAGTCTTGTGTGCGTTCATGTGTCTTCCTCTCTTCATTTGGCTCCTTTTGCTGCACTGGCTTCTTTCCTCGATCGTCGGACTGTGTCCATTATCTGGGTGGATAACCAGACCAACTTAATAGTGTTCACCATGGAGACCAGGCCAACCTGTAAGTATTGTCAAGATTCAACATAAAGAGAATGAAATTTAGAATACTAGTTCTGATGTATATGGACCTTCTTCTTGATTGCTTTGTACTTTTATAGGTTTGTAGGTATAAAGTTTCATTTTGAAATGGCTGTATATACAGTATGTATTAATTCAACTGATCTGATAAGAGAAGCACCTACACTCACTCACTTTACGTTTGTTCAGCTTGATTGTATCCTGGCCTGGTAAAAGATCATGGCTGATTTCGTGCCGAATGACCCATTTGACAGAAATATGGGGCCAACAGCAGTTTAGTGCCTTGTTATAAAATGGCATAAGATACAAAGTATTACATTCTCCATTATCTTATCTACATTAATGAAGTTCCAACAATAACTTACATTAGCACAGTGTGACGAGAGCTGAGATTCAGTCTAAACATATTGAATAGTTCATTGATAAGAGCGCATGTTGTACTTTTACCAGATCTTTAGGAAATGAAATATTGATTCTTATTGAAAAAAGTCTAAAGCATTACTGTGATACGAAATATTAATTCTCAGTCCACATTTAATATGTGGATAATTTTAATTTCTCAAGTGACAAATATTTAAATATACTAATGTGCCAGTTTAGCGGCACTTTGGTAAATATATTTAGTCAAGGGCAATTCTAGGTTTTGACCCTTGGTGGGGCCCCTCCCCTCTTTTCCCCCCGCTCCCCTGAGTCCCCCACACTTACACTGAAGTTTTTCGAGGAGGAGTGGAGGGCCTTAGCAGGTACAAACATGGGGACAAACTGCCTATATATTTAGTATATTCTAAGTACAGATGTCAATTATAAAACACAATATAGATATTTTGTATAAACTTCAGTTATAATTAGCAATCACTAGACATTGTTCATAGGCAACGACATAACACAATTATCAGATGTGAATTGAAGAGGAACTGTACTAGGAGTTAATATGTATAATGCCTTTATGATAATAATTTGTATATATTTCCTAATTGTTCTGTAGAAAACTGTCATACAATATATATAATTGTGCTGCTGCTGATGTAATAAAAGTCAAAGTTGTGTCTATTTATCTGTTTGCTTGTTTTTATCTTGTCTGACTGGTCTTTTTAATGGTTTATTTTCATTTTATTCTGGGTGGAATTGTAATATAATATTTATTTGTATGTGAAATGTTAGATCTACAATAGGAGACTACCAAAATGCAGAGCCCATTTTCAGTCAGAATTCCATGCTTACTTTAGATTTTATTTCATGATTTTTATTATTTACTGAACATTGAAGTTTTTTTTTTCTTGAAGTGCTCCAATACTAACATCTTGATAATTTAGGAGATTTAATTAAATTTGTATAAATATACAAATTTGGGATACATTAATGTATGTCTTTGTCATTGTACTCCGCATGTTGGCAGTAAACTTAAATCTGATCCCAAGCATTACTCTCTCCATATTTGCAGATGAACGATATAAAAGTACCGTAATTATTCTCTACGATGCAGCCACATATTGGTGCGGCTGTGAGTCCAAACCAGTGTAACTCATATATCCCAAATGATTAAATCAAAACTTGGGCCATCACTCAATCAGTTGGTGAAAAATGCCATTGGCACGTTTAGCCATTCTTCGGCACTTACACTGAACTTTAGTTACGTTAGAAAGATATACACCCAATCTGTTTTAGAAACAGGTTGAGATAACTGACATTAGGATTTTTGCAGACGTATATAACCTTCTTACCTCCTTTTGGTTAATATTTTTTTTCCTTACTCTTGTGTTTCTCCGAACGACGGCATATGGTTTTGATCAGAGTGTCGTTAGTGGATTTCGTCAGTGAGCAAGTTGACATACTGTATACGCCTGACCTGACAAAACATACGCTAAGCTAAGATATGCTAAGCTAACATTAGGCAGGGCTGCCAACTCCCACGCATCTGGTGTGGTACTGGCATTCTCAGACTCTTACGCTCACGCACGAATCCTTACGGCAAATCTATATTATTACATTATAACTGTAAAATTAGCTATATCAAAAGCGTTGAGGGTAGTTGCAATCCCTACAGACTATTTACAAGGTAATAAAACTGTTTTAACCCTATACATGTAAATGCGTGAGCAGATTAGTATCGAATTCATAATGTCCCACCAGCCAGCTGACAAAAGTCGGCAACCCTGCATTAGAATACATACATACCTCGCATAAATTAATAGTAAATATTGAAATACGGTAACAATAGTACATCAATAGCAGTATTAATATTGTAATAATCATACTGCATCATGGAGCTGAAGTTCTCTACCTCTTCCATTGATGTGAGGCAGAGGGTCATTTAAGGCACTGTGTATGCAATTATACAGTAACAAACAACCAGGATTTTTTAGGGACAGTAAAAGTGATACAGCGTCAGCAAGAACATTTATCATTTGTGCAGTCTATTAGAATATTGACTTGTATGTAGAATGTAGGAAATATCGAACATTTAGTGGGATTAATAACGTTACTGCTAACTTATTGTAATGTGACAGCGCCTCTGTGTGATCCTGAGTCGTGCTGGAGGATATGTGCGCTTTGGATGAGGGAGAGAGTGTGACCCCTGTATGGTTTGCCCTACATACAATCGACCACAGAGTTCAGACACACATGCACACCTCTCTTTGTTGCACAGCTGTGCTGCCTCATACTGGAAATCACCCTCACTTTACTGTACATATACATATTGCTTTTAACATCATTTATATCCATAAAATGCTACACCAATCTTGCAAACTGGCACATATCAGACAGAAATACTTACACTTCAAGACACTAATCATTCACACTGCTGAGTATTTTACAGGGAATTTTAAGGCGGTAACATGAAGCGGTAGCAAGCAACTGTTGCATGTTTGTGGTCCGGCGTTCAATGCCTAGTATTTCCATTCTTATGGGAATTTTTAGCAATGCTACCAACTATTCACACCCCACTGCAATTTGGAAGGAGGCATACTGGCATATAGATCCTTCCATCCAGACTCTGAAATAGATAAATGAACCATAATGCTGAATCTTGAATCTAGGTACATCTGTTTTTTTTTAAAGGCATACAGCTATACTTTGTATTACTCTGCTATATCTGATTATTCATTACCTCACATATACAGAATGCATGTAGTTTAATTATTGTAGAGCTTGCCTGTGTTGTGCATGTTGTAATGTACTGGAAAATGTTCTGCACCGCGTTGCTTGTATTCCACTGCGCTGCCCCTTTTACAGGTAATGGAACTGAAACTCCTGTTTGGACAGGATGCTCACAGGCACTCAAGCAGATATTACTAACCAGGGGTGCGTATCCTCAAGCCTTCTTAACGCTACGTCATTCATAAGTTTTATATTAAACGATAGAATGTACGAACGACATAGCGTTAAGAAGGCTTCAGGAAACTCACCCAGAACCTTAAGGTTAGTGGACTGTGTACTATATCATGCCTATTGCTAAACCATCTGCGTTTAATTTAATGCTACTTTGTGGCAATAAACTTATGATCCATTTAATGCATTGTTTCATTTTATAATATTTGTAAGTGTTATATAAGAAAACATTCTCAGCCTTAGTAACTCAATACCCACCCACCCTGTCAGTTTCTTTCTCTCTCTGCTTGTTTCTCTCGTTCTCTGCCTGTGGTGAAGCCTGTGGTGTTGGTGTGGTCTCTTTGTTTCTGCTCTCTATTGAACGGCTCTAAGGCAAAGCGCCGATGTGGCTCCACTTCGCAAGCTGATGCAGCGATAGCGTCGCAAACGGTACCTTTATCTCTTGTTCCGTCCCCCACTTCAACAGGAAAAGTGTCTTAATCGTTTGTGAACATTCGTGATCACATCTTCTGTATGCGTTCCATTTCCTAGCAACATATTTATGTGAGCAGTGCTTTGCGAAGATGGATCGATGGCCAAGCAGCATAGATCGCACCACTCTCCTGCCTTTACCCTGCATGTTACAGGAAGCTTTATTACTACTTTTTTCTCCAGTTAAATTCCGTTACTCTTTATTGGCTGTTATTAACGGAAGTGAAAAAGCAAGAAGTATAATGAATGAGATGTTTCGCGTTGGAGAGGTGTGAGGGTGTAGGAGATACGCAGAGTGAGGGAGGCAAGATCATTTGCGGCAATTCTTTCAATGGGACAGAATCTGTGTAAAGCCAGAACCTTACACATTAGGGGTGTAACAGTCCTCGTAAATGAGACGGAACCTGTGTAAAGCCAGAACCTTACACATTAGGGGTGTAACAGTCCTCGCAAATGGGATGGAACCTGTGTAAAGAAAACCTTACAACAGTCCTTGCAAATGATATGCTAGTTCACAATGAGGTTATTTAACACCCATCCACCCATTTTTTTAACAACCATTCCTAATTCTATGCTACACTTCTCCTTTTACACAAAATATATCCCCGTCACCACTGTCTCTATGACACCAGCCCGCAGGTAGTATTCCACTGGGCTGTTGAACGTTGAGCATTTGAGGGTAGATTTAAAAAATTACATATTTTTTTTCGAATGCGATCAGGACATGCAAAAGTATGTAAATGGCTGTGATATACTACAAATCTGGCTCACCGAAGATGTGCCAATCCCACTCCCCCCGCTGTCATCAAAAGGTGGGGAACCACTACTCTATGGTTATGATGATATTCTGATCACAACTAACTGTCACCTAATGCTGTTCGCCTCAGGCTGCCCAGGTTAGGACTCATTTGTCACCCTTCTGCCAGGTGAGAGTTTATCTTGCCTGCATATCACGGTCAGCAGCTGCCGGAGGGCCTCATACTGTATATATAGAAGGATGCCAGTTTCTGGAAGTATTTCCGAGCTCCTCCCAATGGCGCTAGTTTTCATGTCACCTTCAGTGTGCAGCGTCTGCGTCAGTCTGCTGGTGGTCAGTGTTGTGGCTCATAGGTTATGATAGACAGGTCAGTTTGATCTAGAATGTAACCTAAAGGTTAAAGTCAGTAGGGGACAAGTTCGAGAAAAAATGTGGCATAAATGTATCATACACAAGGTACATGTTTATTCAAGATTTTGAGCCGAAGTAGGACACATCACAATATATTTAAATACATGATGCTATTAAAATATATGCACGTTTGAATTGCAAATGGAAAACAATATATACAGTTTGTACAAAAAACATCTTAAAACAAATGGTAGCAATGGTATCCATTCTTCCCGCACAAAGCACAATGTTGTTTGTTATGTATTAACACATGATCTGGCGTTAGTTTTTTTTTCTTGAGAAAATTATAGCATCGGCTGTAATCGTTGCCAGAGCAATATGATTGTGAGTGTGAGGCACTAAGGGGAAATCCATGGTGAGAGCCGACTGAACCTGGGGGTTACCGGCTACCAGGACCCCCAACTGAAAGTCAACAGTGTCATCAGAAGGAACACATTTCTCAAAATGAAACGTATTTCAATCTATGGCCACAATGATAAAATAAAAATGCTTTGACAAATGCAATGACCAGCTAAATAGAAATCTACTAGAAATTTTCAGTGTCAGTTATTACGCATTTGCATTGATGTTTCATAGATTTTTATTACAAATGTTATATATAGTTTTTTTGTTATATATTTTCTCTTATTTAATGTTGTCGATACAAAAATCAGGGTGTTCCCTTGGCAATGAGTGTGAGGTGAGTTGGGCATTTATGGATAATACATAAAAAACTTCTCTAACCAGGATAATATGGAAGATGGACGTTAACAATCTGAAGAAAAACAACGGGAAAGAAAAAAAAAACAGTCAGAACAACATGTTGCAAATATACTGAACACTCACTGTAGCAGTTAGTAATGTAATAACTGCCAATAACGATTTTTTATACATTAATGGTAGCTAATACATTATTGGCTGCCAATAATGTAATAACTTGTTACATAATACAGAAACTTAAAAATGGAAAAGAAATATTACATTGTTATGTTATTGGAAGTTATTAATTTAATAATTCTATCAAATTATGTAGCAACAAACACATGTATGTCATCACTACATTGTACTGCATATGCATTTGCAATAACAAAGTAATAGATTCGGGGAAAATACTCACTCGTCCTCATGCCGTCCAAATATCACATGAGTTGTTGCTTCCTAAGGATACAAAAAACCAAAAACACTGAGATAAAGGTAAAATGATCTTAGGAAACATCACATGAGCAAAATCTTCAACTGCAAATTTGTAATTTTGAATATCTTCAAGATCCGTATTATGTGCACGCGCGCACACACACACACACACACAATCAGGTTTGTAATTCTATCTTTGTGGGGACTCTCTATTCATTTAAATTGGGAAAACTAAGCCCAGCATGATGACCCTAACCCTAACCCTTAACCCCTACCCAGCCCTAACCTTAACCATAAGTAACCAAACTAAATATGAGACTTTTGGCATTTCTTCATTTTTTATGGAATCCTGAAAAATGATCCCCACAATGTTAAAATAACAGGTTTTCATTAGATTGTGGGGAACATTTGGTCCCCACAATATAATATAAAAATAATCAACATACACACAATGTATGGAAGAGGCCAAACTGTATAGCATGAGATACAATATCACATTTAACTAAACCTCTATAGTGGCAATACAATCGGTTTGTTTTGGTTCTTGCCGCATAAGTGGTGAAATACATGCTGAAACATCCACAACATCTGCCTTGGACGTCTCTCGATACATTTTGTGTATATTATACCTCATAAATATATATATAACAGGTGTAACAGGCAATAATGCTGTATATTCATATTGGTATTTTGAGGGACTGTCTGAGACACTGACTTTGCAAACCTGTGACGACACTTCTTAGGAAGTCCTGAAAGACAAAGAGGGACACTGGATATAACGTTCAAGTACAATACCTCACAAAGGCAGTCAATTCACAATTACTGGCTACAATTTCAAAGGCATCAAAGCTCAGAAAGAACTACAGCTAGCTTGAAAATTCCACAAAAACCTTTAAACTACATTCGACTCAATTCTGAGAATAATTACTGTGACTGTTTTTAAAATTTAGCATAAGCTGCTATTTTCCTCCCTTGAATGTTCTTTTGTGCATTATTTACACACGGCTCCATTTGATATGCCAGATATTTTACTTACGGCTGAAGTAATACAGGGTGCTGAAGAGTACTACGGCAAGACTTAGGAGAACTCCAACCAACGGCCACAGGACGTTCCGACTACATTCTGCACAAAGCACAAAAAAACATAGCTGTCAAGTATAAGTGTTTTACTGGACACAGTACGAGAGCACATCCCTAACAAAAGCTGGGAAATTCTGCACATCCAGCATGTCAGAAACGCACGTAAAACCACTGCGTGTAGCTACGTATGACTATGTCCATCACATGTACAGCCCGTGTTCAATTGTATTTCGTTATTTCTGTTCGTTTTATACAACATTGTTTGCACTCTGTTTATTATCTTTGCACTTTCTCTTGAATTATGTGTTAGGTGTTTCATTGCCCCCTGGAATCAATAAAGCATATTTACGTTTATCTATGTAACACACACTTTTATTGAAAACAGCATACGAGTCAGGCAATTATTACAGACATAGTATACTGCTACACTGTAATAATACCATTACACTTTTGGTAGCAACTGGTTCATTTTTAAAGCAGATGGTGATTATGGACTAGCCGTATTTATTTGCGGCTATAATATCTATCTATCTATGTAAACACTGCTCAATTCCTGCGTGATGTACAGTATATGATATTTGCGTTTGTTTTAATGTTTTAGCTATGCGTTAGCCATCTATCATTTCAAAGAACTCTTTCTCTATCCACCTGTGGAGGACAAATGCATTGAGAGATGAGTGAGGGAGGACAAGCGCATTGAGAGATGAGTGAGGGAGGACAAGCGCATTGAGAGATGAGTG
>JAODJX010000042.1:10852686-10879662 GCA_026776945.1 Isichthys henryi
TTGAGAGATGAGTGAGGGAGGACAAGCGCATTGAGAGATGAGTGAGGGAGGACAAGCGCATTGAGAGATGAGTGAGGAAGGACAAACGCATTGAGAGATGAGTGAGGGATGGGTTACGATCAGTGGGAGCTGCCTGGTTCATACCCTTCCGTTCAGGCTGCTTTTGGTTGCGACACTGACAGGGTTTCTTCGGCATTATGGCCACAGGTGGCACAGAAGTTGGGGGTGTTTCTAGAAAGAAATAGAGGGGAAGAGTAAAAAATAACCCAAGTCATGACAGGTGAAGAAATAAAGATGGTGATGAATCAGGAGCTTGGTAACATCTATTCGAATGTGAAGATTGGCTCAGTAAATGAATCATTTGCAGAATAAGATGGCTGTCAATACCAGCACATGAATGTGATACGGATGTATATACGAATACAGATTGCATGTTAGCTTTCAAGAAAGCAGGGAATGTTTGATGCGATAGAAAACCTACTTCCAGGTTGCAGGTCAACCCCATTGTTCCCAAGCCCCACATCGTTACTGTACTGCAGAAGACAGAAGTAAAGGCCCGCATCTTCCTCTTTTACAGACATAATCTTCAGGTTGTAGGTTATCCTCCAGCTGCCCTTTTGATCACCCTTGAACGAATCCTTGAGCTTAGTTTCCGCATATTCGGTCCTGTTTGCATTGTTGTAGTACAGAAGGAACTCCATTTCATTCTGGCCGTGATCGTAGCGTTTCCGGAACCAGAGCACAGCCTGGCATCTCGCTTGATTGCACTCGCAGCTAACAGTGTGGAATGTGCCCAGTTCAGGGTACTGGACCTCCAGTGCGTGCAGGACATGGAAGGTCACTATAGTGGGAGGGAGACGAAAATGTGGAGAGAGAAGGTGACAAGCCTTTCACTGGGAATTAATATAAAAACAGGATCATGCCCATTTATTACACATGACAATTTTTAAATGTCCGAACGTAGAAAAATAAACTGTTCTGCACCTGGTAAGATTTATATTTTGCATCAGTTATATTAATGCTTTACTTGGAACTCTGTACTCAGTAATTTGTACAAAAGATGGATGGATAAATAAACAAGTTCCTAAAAATACTTTTTTAAAGATTTAAGATTTCAACCTTCGTGAGTGTAACATAGAATGATGAAAAAAGTGGAAATGTTGCAATCGCACACGATTCAAAGTCATGCAAAATGTGATACATTGTTGCATTTAAAGCTAATCTGGTGTTATTTTGTACTTGTAAGCAATAATTTAAATGGATTATTATGGCCCATTTTATGAACACCATTTCACACTGGATATTATTGCAAGCAACAATGACAATACAGGTTATTTTTTTATGACAAGAATCTTAAAAACCAAGTTAAATTATAATATAGTTATTGTGCCATCTCAGATGTCTAAATAATATAATAAAAACAGATTATCATGATGTCTTGTCCTTTTTACGAAGGCTATTGTCTAAATACGAGGACATAAATCCCCAATTAATTTTACTAATAAAATAAACCTTCAAATTATGCATAATTCAAAAATACATGACTAAGAATAATTATTAAGTATCTGAGATGATCAATGGTATCAATGGGGAGCAGTGAAATCGATGCTATTAAAGAGTCAGATCTGTTTGAATATCAACAAATTATGATTTGATTACAAAGGTTAATAATGTAAGAATAAATTACAAAAATACTTAACGATCATACACATGACGATTCAATAAAAATGAAGCATTTGAAAATAAATTGCTATTCAAAAAAAATGATCATTTAATTTTTCTAGCGATTACAAGTATGTAACTAGTATGTAGCAATATTTTGTTCTCATAAAAAATGTGTTTTTATATTTCAGCATATTTAACAGTAATAAAGAAAATTATTATAACTGATGTGCTTTGGATTGCTTAGTTCATCAGGAAATGAGGAAAAAAATTCAACATTTTATAGTTTGATGGCGAAACACCGGAACAGAAATGTCTATTACGCAACGGTACAAGACAATTGAAAAAAATTTCCATTTGTTTTTTCATACCCGCATTTTCTCATATGTATTAAAAACTTTGGAAAAAAAATCAATAGCAATTGATTAAGTAAAAGTAACATATAAATAGTCACATGTCCTTATAACCGAGATGCTCAGAGAGAGAAAAAGAGAATGAAAGAAAGATGAAAGACCAGAAAGATTTGTTATGAACCCAGGAAAACTCTCTTATTATTTAGCCTACCTGCTGTCCATACAGACACTTTCCACACCTGAACCAGTCGGGCCATGGTCCTGGTGTCCCAGCAGTGTTTACTGCGCTGTGTCTGCCTGACATCCAGGGTAGGGCTGCTAGCTGTCTCCAACAGCCCCCTTCTCTATAAATGCAGGCTTTGCCACGTCATTGCTCAGCCAATCAATGCAAACCTTTTTGATCAGTAGAAAAAAAAATGGCACACCAGTAAACTGAAAGAGAATCATGAGTGTTAAACTTTCTAATTTCACAGCTTTTTTGAAATTATACATTTTCTTTAAAAAAGGTTTTAATTTTTTATTTGCCCATTATTTTATTTAAATAAGTATATTGTAATATAAATATAAATTTACTGCAGTACAAAGTATTATAAATAATTTTATATAAATATGAAATACATTTTTTCTAATGATAAACAGCAAGTCAGACCGCCCAGTACAGCCTGATGAATAGGCAGGTGTATGTCAGTGTACAGTTCATCCAGCAGTAGTGCATGCTTGCAGACTGCAGCTCCCAGATGTCCTGGTCTGAGCCGCACAGCTGCAGGTGCACCTGCATACCCTCACGTACATGATACAATGACAATAAAAAAACATTTTAGTGAAGCATCTTTTTAAAATGTTCAAAAACATTCCAAAAATGCAAATAGCAAATTACCTTTTCAGTTATTTCTGTAAGTTACGTTGCACGTGGTATATCGGGTACTATGTAATATTTATATATTATATTTATAAATCTAATTATATTATTTAACTACCAAGTAATAACTATGAAAAATATATATCTAGAAACTGTTAACTGTTAGAAACTTATTTTAAAACAAGGAGACCGAGTGCATATAAAATTCCCATATGACTCTGAGGAAGAGATCAGTGGAATGAGAGATTAATTGCTATTCAAGAATGAACTGTACAGCTGCACAAAATGAAGATATATATTTGAAAAATACAAGTACAATGTTGTGTCTTTCATAAATAACCTGATCTGGCAGGGAAACAATTATTCGTTTAGTTAAGAGTCACATTGTGCGAACGCGGCTTCATAGTATACACTGAACAAGGCCGCTGGCACAAGGCTTAAAATTTCATGCAAAAAACCAACTACAATTCATTTAAAACATTCAAGCAATATCTGTTTCTCTCTTTAAAAAAATGGCCTTGAGAGTGAGCATCTTGGGAATACATGACTTTAAATTCATGTTCAAATGTGGGGACATAAAATTGTCTTGCAATAATTTTAACTTGAATTTAAAAAGATGGAAAGAATATCAAAATAAATTTTGGAAACCATTACTTCTGAGAAGATATTTGGAATTTGTATATGGCAGAGCTTTTTTACCGAATGGTGTTTAGATCCATCCATCCATCTTTTGTAACTGCTTACCCTATTCAGGGTCGCAGGAGTCTACAGCCTGTCCGACAGGCTACGGACGCAAGGCAAGGAACAACCCAGCATTGGGCTCCAACCCATCACAGGGCACATCGAGTTTACAATTTTCACAAAATATCATTATTTTTCAAATGATTTTACTTTTATGATTCTATAACTATGGACAACAATTGTTGCACCAAAGTATGTCGTTTCAATTTCAATGATCATTTAAATTGCTTATTTTATCTTCACAAAATTACACAAGATGAGAATGTAACAGGAGAGAAGTTGATTAGTGGAACTAGCTGTCAAAAAGTGAGAAAAAGATACTAAAAGGAGTGCAGGTTGCTCAAGTGCCTGTCGGGTTGGAGCCCAAGCAGACTGACGCCCCTGCGGGGGTCTCGGGTACGAGGAATGCGGGCTCACCGCACTGAACGAGGGTCGAGGCTTGAAAGACACTTCAGTGCCAACGGGAACGTAAGCCACACATTTCTTTGAAAACCGGAGACGTGAAGTGACTTCAATGTCCCCATAAGAAAAAAAAAATCCATCTATTGAAGTTCAAGTTAAAATGTAAGTGTGAGATGTGAAATTGCAGACAGTACGAACATGAGATTAATGCAATCAAAATGTAGCATAATGTAACAGAGAAAAAAACAAAACACCTGACACACTGGACGATGGGGAGTTAAATACCACAACCTACAAGCTTATACAGGATAAAGAATTGGAAGATCTGTGGTGCAGATGGTAGAGGTGGATGCCATTTTTAGATTATAATCTCCATGGAGAAATAGGTTTTCCTCCTATCCCATCATACTCTCCATGAGACACACATACATGTGAGAACAAACCTGGGGGGGTCACAGGGCAGAGTCAGCCAGCATCCAGCACCCCAGCAGCAATTTGGTGTTGCTCAAATGCCCGACAGCAGCATCACTCTCTTGGCTTTGGGATTTGGACCAGGGATCATTTGATCATGGGTCTAATCGTATTCTGCGTACCATCAACATCAAATTTAGATAGTGAGTGAGACACTGAGACCTCAGTGACATGCATTGGGGGAAAAAGAAATTAGAAAATGAGGATAATATTTTGTGGTGAGCTGTTACATCATCGGATAGAGTTTGACTTGAATAGTACACTGGTTATCATTTATCAAAACATGGACTGTGCTGGTGAGCAGCTCAGTGGGCTAGGTCTCTGGGTCTACAATCGGAACATCATGGGTTCGAGCCCTGGTAACAGCAGAATAGTTACATGTCTGTGGGCTCTTGACCCCCAGTTCCAGGGACTCCGCCTATTGGATGACCCTATAATCTAACCCTCAAGATATGGAAAGCAAGATAGGGTAGATGAAAAGAAGAATTCCAAAGTGCAAATGGCAAATAAAAGATTATTATTGCTACATGTTTCTAGTGTCTGATGAACCATAGTAAGACCATCTCCTATACAGCTTTTCTCCAGTAGCTCCCTTTCTCAGCCCACCCCCAGAACGAAGCACCTGTCAGTCCACAGCACACTTGCTCAACTGGGACGCCAGTTGCACCGAGCTCCTGCACCATCAGTCGCACACAGAGTGGGGAGGTTTATATGGCTGTGACCTTGTTGTTTGGATACTTAACACAGGCACGGCAAAGATCTATCTCGCAAAGAGCTGCCCCAGACAAGACTAGGGTTGAATACCCAACAATACGCTCAAAATGTTAGACCTCACAAACACTGCTGGATCGCTATTTAACAGCTAAAATCAAACATTTTGGACTTTGGTATTGTATTATATAGTGTTCCTTTATTGCTTACCTTCAAATTATTTTATTGGTAAGCTATGCCCAATTTTTTTCAAACACAAAAAAACACATTTCTTTTCAATTAGTTGAAATTTATAATGTTGATTATGACAAGAACCAAAATAGGTTTTTCTCATGAAGTCTGCTCTGCATTTTAAATACATTATACTGCTTCCTAATAAGCTTGATCAGAATAAGTATCAAAATAACCATCGGAGAACCGGCTTATGACAATTGGGAATTTTGTCAATATTTTTACCATTATATACATACAGCATGCTTAATACATTTATAGCCGGTACAATAACACTATGTTAGAACAAGCAAGTAAGAAATAGATTATGACCTATTTTACTTATACAGGTTACAAAAGTATATACTGTAAAATTTAGGAAAATTTTATTACTGCTTTTACATTTAATAAACGTTAATGAGCCCAAAGCTGCATAAAGAAGAAAACTTTGCAGGGTCACACTGTCCCACCTACTGCTTCCTCTAGTACAACCACTCATTTTCTCAATCTATGATTCACTCTCATTCTTCCTCATTCAGATAATAATTTTCAGTTTTGTGAGGAATATTCAAAAGCATTTAAAAGGTGCTTTATTAAAAATAATAATTGCTACAAACTACATAGTTAAGATAACTGGTTTCAAATTGGACTTTTGGAAATTTTTTTGCTAATATTACACCATGTATTTAGTTACCTATATAAGGAGCAAGTGCACTATTTGCCAAAAAAAAAAAAAAAAAACTTCCTCAGATTTCATATGGGAATACAGAATCCATATTTTTAAATAAAAATAATTATGGCTACTGACAAACATTTTGCTTAACATAAGCATCGTTCTCAAAAGAACTTATTTTATCCTGAAGGTATTAAAGAACACATTTACAAACAATTCAGTTTAAAATGGAAAAAAATTTATTGCATAGTCTTAAAAGGAAGTACAAGCGAAGTTTTAATTAATGAACATCTCGAGTTAGATCTAGTAAAATAAACTGCAGATAGAAGATAATATACTCAAATATAATTTTAGGAATTCTTACTGCACAGTATTTTGTCTCAAAATCTGGAAAAAAACGTAGCACTTTTCAGGCGTTACCGATTTAAAAAGTACTGGAGCAGCACAAGTTTTGAAGATAAATACACAAAAAAGACTTGACGTTTAATTTAATGGGGAGATGTTAAGAGAGACGTGCATTAACTAGCCCCAAAAACCCCATGAAAGGTGCCGTTTTCATACAGATGGCTTGAACCTCCCTCCTTTTTGGAAACTGATGTATGGTGCAAACAAGTTAATCGATTCAAAATAGTCAGATTATTTAAACTCATTTTTAAGGAAAGAATATTCCATCCCTGAAGCAAAGATGTTTTTTTTCAGCATATTGGAATGTGTATGTATACGTCTTACCCACTTAAAATCCTCAACAAACACCCAACAAAAAAATAGAAAATTAGTAGTTAGGGTTCAGTCAGAGTCTTCGTCGTCAAGGTATTCCTCTGCATTGCTGTGTGTTCGGCTAATGTCTGTTAAATAAAAAAAAAAAAGAGAAATATAAAAATACTTCCAACTATATTAATAGTAGAATTAAATTCTGTTTCTACGGTAATGCAACTATATACGTTTCCCATATACTGAATATCAAATTTTAGGTACTTATTTTTTAGATGCCAATTCTCAACTCAGACATTTTGAATATTATAAATTCATTTGGGCTCTCGGAGAAGCATGAAGGAGAATCCACTCGATTTGCTGCTATAGATGTAGCTGAACCAGATCAAGTGCTGTATCTGCCAAAGCAAGTTACATCTCCCAACTGTGCCATACTGGCTGTTTGTTAAGTAGGTCCAGAAAATTCTCCCCCACTGCCTTATAGTGACATCTGTTGTCAACTGGGCCCCTGAGCAAGCATGAAGCCTGCGGAGTATTAATCGAGGAGAGGTCAGCACACACATCAGATGTGCTGCGTGCTGCTCTGCATTCCTTTAAAGCAAGAATGAACATTATCTATTTGAGGAGAATTATGAGAAGAATGAAGGCCATTCCAGTTATGGAGAAAAATTGGAAAATTAGTAATAAGTAAGTAAAATGCATAAATGTATGAGGACATTTTAACCACAAGTTAAATTCACTGCAAGAAAATTCCTTGCATAGACAATCAGCATATCTCACATAATAAATCTCACAGTATTCTTGGTAATTCAATATTCAAAATACACCATTAAGTTCACATTAGATTTTATAAAATGAAAACAGCAAGGCTGCCCTCTTCTGGTGGGAAGAACTTACTGCCTCCTTGTTTCCTCTTCAGCAGGGAAGCACACTGTGCATTGGTGGCCATGTCCAAGGCCAGCTTCTTCTCGTTGTTGAGGACATCAGTCCTTGAATCTGCGCAACAACAAGAATACAGGTCAGACTTAATATGCATGGAATTAGCAATTCTATTACTGAAATAGCTTTTAATTTCCAATTAATTTCAATTGGGATGTAAGCAAACTTATCCTAGGCTAGCAAAGGCTAGCTTCCCGTGTCACACACAAACTCAGACTTATGGGAGAAGAGGACCTAAATTGTACTTTAAGTTAAATAAGTCATTTAGAAAGTTTTTCTTCTTACCCACAATTCTGGGGAGAAACCAAAGAAAATGTCATTCATACTCTGTAATTATTATCTAACCTGTCTTGTAGCAGTCATTTCTGAACGTTTTAACTGAAAACTTCACTTCCCTCTAGACAGAAGTGACGTTACTTGCATTGCAGGAACTGTAACTTGGGGAAATTGGTCACGTATCTTCAGCTCAACAACAGCTGAAAGCCATTCAAATTGCATGCACTGTGTCCACTGCGGACTGCAGCAGCCACTCCGCCATAATGCACTCACTCTTGTTCAGTAACATCTCCACTATGTCGGAGTAGCCCTTCCAAGAGGCCGCATGCAGTGCTGTATCTCCCAGTTTATTCTGGGAAAAAAAAAACACAATAACAACTAAACCACAAATAATCTTTTATAAGTTATAATATCGGCCCATTATAGTCTGTGCTTATTCACACAATATCATTAATGATAACTGATAGCAGTGTTTGCATTTCATTATGGTGTAGTCAAATCTAGAAACCAAGAATATGATTAATTAATATCCTATATCAATTTGGACTAAATAAAGGAATAGTTTTTTTAAAGATTTTATTATTGTTTAAAACTCCGGTTCAAAAAAACAGTTTGGTTATAATTTATCCTAGTCGTGTGGTTCTAACACCATACTACATATGTACACCAGTACTACTAATACAAGATCATTACACAAACTATTGCTAGCATTTGACAAGTCTTCATGCGCTAAACTCAAGACTGTCTGGTGGAAAGCCGACTCACCTGCTGATTGAGCTCAATATTAGCGTGTCCCAGTAACAGCTCCACTACATCTGTTAAAAGGAACACAGAGATGAGTGACGAATCAAAAATGATGAAAGGTTCATTTTTACCTTTAATTTTAACATAACTGACAAACTTTTTAATATAGCAAAACAGCTCTGCCATAGAGAAGAAAAACAATTCAATATGCCAAGAAACCAATATACCACACAAAAATGAACGAACAGTTCAAACTATTACTGTAACCTTACCTCTGTGTCCTCCGTGGCATGCCCAGTAGAGGGCAGTATTTCCAGCCTTGTCCAGGCCATTAATTCCCACCTTATTGTCCAGACACTCCCGGAGCCAGCTCAGATTACCTGCAATTCATACACCCAAGAGATTACTACATGAACTCTACTCTTTGTTTAACCTATTCAACACTGAGGTCCATGAACAATTTAACAGCATATTAAGGTCACAATATCTTTTCTGTCTTTAATCCTCAGATCAGCTGGAGTGCAAAGCAACAATAAAAAAAGTTTTATAATACAAATTGATTGTTTATCGTAGGTTACGTATAATAAAATGGAAAGATTTAAAAACAGTTCATGTGTTTATATATATATATATATATATTATATATATATATATTTTTTTTTTTTTTTTTTAATTCTCAAATTTGTGAAATTGACCCATATGCATTTCATTTTTTAATGTAATCTTGTAATGTACAGATTATTAATTTCCAACAAAAGTACTACTTTAAAGCAAATATAAGCAGAATAACCAGCAATAAGTAAGGAGAGGGCATTATATTCATTTTTTTAACCACACATCTTGGACATTAAATGCACACATAATCGCATGAACAACAGGCAAATCAAAACAATTTAATCCCAAACGTGATCGATCTAAAATTTATTCGGCAAATGGCTCTAAAAAGAGACATCTGACATGCACCGAGAGTACATTTTATGACATGAAAGATCTTAAAATACTAAGCCTTCTGTAAAATTAAACAAATATTGGATATTACAATATTTTTATCCTATGCATGCCTCCATCAGGTCTTTTTTTAAAAGCAAAATAAACACGCAAACAATGGCATCCCTCTGAGATCCTAACTGAATGTTTTGGGACAGTGAATTCTGGGATTCAGTGCAATGTCACGAGCTAAACTATCATGTTGTTCATGACCAAGAAGGAATATTATAGGACTCTATTAAAACCTGTGCTTATACTACTCTCACGTTTGGGTAACAAAACACTGCATGAATTAATGCAGTCAAAGAAATTATGATGCGTTATAATCAGAAAAATTAATGCAATGCGCTAATGCGATAAATTTTCCAACATTATTAATTTAATTTATTAATGCAGTATTCTTCTGCCGTCAATGTGTGTCTGAGTATTGAATCAAAAGGGTCAGACATGGCGCTAATTTATCCTTTGTCATAAGCGGAACATCAATACTGGCAGGTGTCTTAAGAAATGTTCATTCTCTGGGCATTTCTCAGGTGGAACTTGCAGACCCTCTTGCACTCTTTATAAATATAGGTGCTTTGCTTCTAAGTATAAAACACAAAGGATTGATTCCCACCTCGCTTAGCAGCTTCATGGAGTGGATTGTCTATAGATTCAGCCTGTTCTGCAACTGGAATTTTACAAATACGAAATCATATTAAAAAAAAGCACACTTATAATGGTCCCTTGTTTTCATGCAAGTTGTTTAAAGCAGAAACTACAAGAGTTAAACAAAAATATAGCTGTGCTCATGCGGCAGAGTAAGTTGAAGTAAATGATTCATTCCCTCCTCGCTACAACCTGCTGCACTCCTATGTTTGGACTAATCTGCATCCACAATCTGCATTTTTCCGCATTTATCAGTGAGTATGTATTACTAAAAAACTATAAAATTATATTTCTGTATTATTCAATACATCACAATACAGATTCTGATAAAAATTCACAGCAAGATAAAGATAAATCCTAAAACATTACTGAACCACACTGCATTATGCTGTATTCAAAATTTTGTGAGAACAAAGGCTTGGCAAACTAAGATGCTTAGTATATCAGACATACCCAGAGATTACTGCGGCGTGACATTTACACAAAAGTGATGACTGCTTGACTGCACTTACCATAATTGCTGGGAATCAGGCCTGTCCGTCCTCGGCACGTCCCCTTCCACCAGTTACTGTCACTCTGAGATGCGGTGAGGGACACACAACCAACCAACACTGAGATACTGCTTTACCTTGAAACAGTACATGATCTGCATCGCAGATGTATTAAGACTGATATCAGGCAGTGTTGAATGAATCATATTATTAGGCCATATGTAAAATACTCCAACACCAGCAACAATACTAAATGTGTACTACAGAATGGAGGATCTATTTCATTCTAAAATGACACTCACCGTATCAGAGATGTACAAAATATCTCCTTCTTCAAAGTACAGTTCATCAGGCTAGGATGTAACAGCAACGGTAAGAAAGACGAGGCACATCGCAGTATACAGACTTTCATTTCCTCGATAGTTCTATTAAAATCACACTTATAAAATCACTGAACACTTATTCCTTTACCAAAAACAGACCAAACATCAAGCGGCGATCTCTTTTAAGCAGGTATCTGCTTGTCAAACAAACTGAAACCAACCTGAGATAATGTATTAATACAGTAATTTTTGTTTGGCAAGGGTGTAACGGTGCTTTTGTTTGAATCTAGATCTACATCTACAGATTCAATCCAGATAAACAAAACAGTGAAGCTGACAACGTGAGCACCTTTCATGATGAGAACATTAAATATTGTTCAGATATATTAAATATAAATTTTAAAAACTACTAAGAATATAATACTTACAGTTCTGGGGTCAAAGGTGAATAATGCTCGAAATACTTTGACTTGCCCTAACACAAAACAAGCAATAAGTAATCGCATTAGTGCCACATGATAAACAATCTACCTGAATTAATTTTGTTCTAAGAAAAAACCATTTGATATACTGTATTTACTATCCAGTCTCACATTCATTTCTTACAAGTGAAATAATCAACACCTAGCAAATACAATTAGTGACAAACATTACAAATGCCAAACACCAAATCACCAGTAATAAATTAAAATCTGACAGAGTCAAAACTTAGTATTTAATCTGGCCATACTATACAATGTACATTTTCCAGCATAAAACGGTTTCAGATGCGAGCTATAGAGATGCACATTCATGTTTTAGTTTGAATTACCAAACATTTCTGAGGAAGATGGTTTTAGATGTGTTATTGCGTTTATGAAGCAAAATAGGGTATGTTTGCAGAGGCTACACAGTGTAAAGGTTTGCATGCTGGCTGCAGATAAAAGGCACCAGTGCAGTGCACCTCTTAAATGCACTCAGTTGACTGGCACTGGAGATGTACTGTAATTTTCATATAATGAGTAAAAAGGCTATAGATAATAAATAAGCCACTTAACCATTTGTGAATAAGGCTATTCCACTCCAGTGTCTCAGTTCCCCATTCTGTCGCGGAATTCAGCAGATATGAACACAAACCAAAGACCCAAGGTTTGTCAACCAGTTGTACATTTCAAAACTTCAGCAGATAGATAACCCAGAAAACGAGGCCATGCACAACTAAACAACAGACCCAAAACAGTTGTATGCTAAGGACATATTCAGTATTGGAGAATTCAATTATACAATACACAACACTACTCGGAGCTGTAAACAGGAACATCAGTGAAAGACCTATTTTTAAACGCAAGGTGCAAACAATTCTGGCTCTTTCTTGTATGACTGCATCTGGAAAACTTGATAGGATTCATATTTCTCGTTGTTCGTTATATACAGTAACATATTTGGTTGTTCATTCCAAAAATAAACAATGCATGTAAAGGCTAAAGCCTTAAAGACAAGCACGCGGAGAACACAAACCAAAAGGAGAAATGAGCACGGACTTAATGTCACTTTCTGAAAAGTCATCGGGAGATGCTGCTCCAAAACCTCCGCTGAGGGTTAACTTTCAAGAAACTCGGACGACGGGTGAGGCGGCCATTTCTACGGAGCGCTTACAAATGTCCCCAGTTCGGGGTGCAACTGTTCGGCTTGAGCTGAGCACAACTGCGCTTTCCTTACAAACCGGTACTTAAAACCGGTATCGATAAAAGCAGCAGACCGTTTAGGACGTCAACAGGGTTTAATCCATGCGTACATGATAACTTCCGACACTCAGCTTTCTTATCGAACTAAAAGATCAACAGTCAGGTTAGACGCAAACGAAACTGTCCGAATGAGGAGGACAGCTCCCGTCGTTCTCACTCCACCCACCTGACGCGATGGTGCGCACCGTAAATAAGCTGCCTGTTCTGCAGGGCGAAAATGGGAAGTGCGAGCCGAGCCGAGCCGAGCCGAAGCAAGAAACGCCGAAAGCGAGCCGGACCCCTTACGAAGTATTTCCAAGGGTTAGCATTTTAAACACACTCCAAATGCAGCACATACACAGGATAACGGTGAGCCACCAGGTGCTGTTTTGCGGCACCAACCTCGGAGTACAGTTGGAGCCCAGCGCTAAAGTTTTTTTTCCCCCCTTCTTCCACGAAAGGAAGTCTCTTGTATCAGGTTTTTGAAAAGAAGTACACTTTCGCCCTCACCTGGTTTCGCCGGTTTAGGAGGTGGCTTTGACATTTCGTGTACTCCACGGGACACAACAAAAGTACAAAAAATAAACCAGCAAATGCCCTAAATGAACCGACGGTGCTCGTCCAGGCTGCAGGCTTCAATGAGGAAGTGGCATCGCTAACGCAATATGCGGAAAGGCCGCAGCGCGCATGCGCATTCGCCAGACCACCGATAGACTATCGCTGCACCCCACAACCTCTGCTCAACAAGTTAGAAAGCATTAACTTGTTTGGAAAAGCTCACCAATCCGTTTAATAAATAGTAAAGTACTGTTATTTTCTAGTCTATGATAAAAATGAGGTTGTGCTCACTGCCAGTTTCTTCCCCACTCCTAACTTTCCAGGCTAATAAATCCCTCCGCCCCCATTTAACAAACTGAAGTCAGCATGGGTGACGTGGGTTGCAGTTCTGTCACACTCGTGTGCAGTCTTGTAGTATTTACGGGCTGCTGGTGAAAGATCTGGACTGCGCAATTATATGTTGTATGTTCTCTGCATGTAATTAACATTTTATTATTTGAATACCTGAGTGAGGTGCTTTTCTGAGCCAGTGTGTAACACAAGTTGTAGTTTTGAATTCATTCAGTCGCTCGGGTCATGCAGTTTTTTTGCAACTGCGTTACATGTTTGTTTAAATGATTATGTTTTTCTTGAACATAGAATCTGGTTCTTATGCGTGATGACGATATAAAATTAATTTTGACAATATATTGGGGGGGGGGGGTCATCGTAGTCTGCAACTTTGTGCAAAATACTTTTCCACCCATTTTCCAGAGTTAAAAATAAACAAAAAATGCGCCAGTTGATAATTGGTATCGGAGGGTAAGTATAATGTCAGCTTTATGTCTGAGTATTTCTTGAGTGAATCAATGCAGCTATGTTTTTTCACTTTACTAAAATAATGAAAACTACATAATAGGCACATTGCTAAGGCGTTTGTGTTAATAATAACGATGTTTTAAGGATAGTTTGTTTCCTTTTTTTCTCCAGAATAACCAATGGTGGCAAATCCACTCTGGCCACGAGCCTCCACGAGCACATTCCCAACAGCTGTATCATTGCCCAGGACACGTTCTTTAAGGTAATTTGACTTTTGTAAAATATTACAGAGGAGTAAAAACATATATTTTTTGGAAACTACAGTTTTAACAGCAAACATTCTAGATTCATTTTCCATCTGTTTAAACTAGTATTTCTTCGTAGTTTTAAATCAACATTTTTAATTTTGAAGAAATAAAGTCACGAACTGTTTTCTCCTGTGGATAGGTACTTTACTTAAATTAGTCATTTTGTGGTTTTATGAATGGGCTGCATTATGGGTATTTTCAGCTGCCAAGGACAAGGATGTCTATCTTGCAAATGGTAGTAATGGTCACTGTTATGGTAAATGTTTAGGATAATTCATTGGTACCCGTTGACAGCAGAGGGTTTACGCAATATGATGGTAAGGATTCCTTTCCATAATACTCATTTGTGTTCTAATTTATTGATTACTAATTTGTTTTTAAACATGGCAAATACAATCTGTGTATATTAAAATATTTTAAAAACCTAATTGCAACCATGAGTATCATTAAAAAGAGAAAGAAGGACTGATAACATTTACCAGAAAATAAAATTGTGTTTTATTCGTATATAATTTAAATGTTTTTCTTACAGGTGTAATATGTTTGTATAAGTTTTGGCAGCATTATGTTGAATATTCATTTTTAATTTCGACTTATCATTTAATGACATGTATGAATGGGCATTAACAAAACATTTGTGTGTGTGTGTGTTTTTTTTACGTAAGTCATTGACTCTCTCAATATGGATGAGATGATGCGTGAAGTCCGATCCTGGCAGAAGGATCCGGCAGCATTTGTAGACTCCTGTAGACTGAGAAGTCAGCGTCCAAAAGTGTCAGAGGCACCAGCTGATATGTATGCCCTTATCATAGAGGGTTTCCTTATCTACAATTACAGGTAACTGTATAAACACATGGGAACCGAGATGTATTAATGAACAAATGCACCACTGTAATGAAGCATGTCTTAACACTCCATTTTTTTTTGCCTATAGTATCTTATGTTTAGAAAACCACAAAAATTTTATTAATATTTGTAGTGTGGAAAGAGTTGTGATGTTCTGCTGAAGTACTACGCTGCTCATTGAGTGCCTGGTTTTCCGGTTACTTTCAGACCCTTGAGTGAATTAATAGATATGAAATACTTCTTGCACATTCCTTATGAGATATGCAAGGAAAGAAGGTGGTAAGGTCACATGTATTTTTATTGAACTTAAAGTAGATTATCTGGGACTGATCCAGAAATGTTTTTCATAAGGCAGACACCTAGACATGCAGTAGTTTTGAGACCTGCATAAGCTTCTAACGGCATACATTACAGCCAGTTACTTTATAGCAGTCCAATGCACCAGAATCTACCATCAGTAAAACTCCTAGAAACGTCCCTTCAACCTGGAATGTCGTTGTCCTTTTATAAATGTAATCTTAAGCTCCATCAACAGTATTTGAAGTAGTGTTAATGTTTATGCTTTTTCATTTAGAAATGTGATGCCTTAATTCTTAGTATATTGTCATATTTGGTTTATGTATATGTGTTTCTGTATGAAAATAGTGAACATAATAGTGAGGGTGGGTGGGAGCAGCTGTGTACTGCTTTTCTTCGACTGTGATTTACCCTTCCGTGTTTTTATCTGGTTTGGGAGTTTGCGCACCTATAATCCTCCAGACCCTTGCGGATACTTTGATGGACATGTGTGGCCCATGTACTTGAAAAACCGGAACGAGATGGAGGACAAGGTTTCAGACCTGGGTGTGTTACACATTTCACAGTAATGTTAATGTCATTGTTTTGGAAAAAATGTAATTAGCATATCTACTTTAAAAGTAGTGGCTGACTTCCACATGGCTCAGCCAGTTAATATTCTTATTGTGTTAGACAAGTGTCATTGACGTCATTTTGCTGATAATTGTATTGCTTATTGTGGAAAAGCCCCTTTGTAAGGCCACGATGCTGTCTGTGCGTCGCCAGTTGCAGTTCTGTCTCTGGTCCTGTATGATGTCTTTTCACTCGTCACTGTCGAGATTTGGAGCATATCGGTTAGCCCAGTATAATGCAGAAATAATTGACTTCTGATGCTTCAGCAACCATTTGTTTTTGATGACTCGATTATTAATACTGACACATTGTTTCATTATAGTGTATTTAGATGGAACGCAGTCAAGAGAGAAAATATTTGCCGATGTTTATAAAAGAATCAAAATGGAAATGGATAAGTTGCCAGGTAGGATTTACCTTTGTGTATTGGCGTGACTTTTAAATTGTAAAAAGCAGAGTGAAATGCTTATGCATGTATGAAAGTAGTAATCACGTAATTGCTTGAAGACTCATTTTGGTGTTTTCTGTTTTTAGGAAAGGACTGAAGGATGTGTTCAAGGAACTTCAAGATTAGTTACTTTCATCTCATTTTAGTTAAAATACATGTAAATGACACAAAATAGCTAGACGTACTGCTCTAACTTGAGCACAGTTGAAGATGTCACACAGATTACTGAAAACTCTAAATGGATGGTTTTACCTCAAAAAGGGAAATAAAATTAACTTCAAAGACCATCTGTCTATTCTTCTTCCAACAGAATGTGATGTCAGTTCGTAACAGGGTAAATCCAGATACCTGTTTATTTCTTTATGTTTATGTGAATGCAGTTTAATAATGAATGAATGCATAGACTGATGGAGCCTGTACTGCCCAACTGGGATTCAGAATCAGAAATGATCAAAAATCACTGACCACTTACTCATTTGCTTATTTATCTAACTAATTAACAGAAATGTTCTGTGTATATGATATAAATGTCCTTGGTTTAATTTGGCATCATTGACTGATATGCAGAATAAGTTAATATTATCAAAACGTAGGCCCTACTGAGATTGGCAAACACCATCACAAACAATGCAGTGCCAAGGCATTAAATATTTTATTTAAAATATTTCATGCTCATGTTTCTTGAATCTTAAAGGAAAGCTCTAAAATGCACTTCTTTATAAATGTGTACAGCGTGTACCGTTTTATTTTATACCTGAATTTTTGTTTATCTTTGTTGGAGTATCTATGGATAGACTTACAGTAAGTAACAAAATGTCAGTGTGAGAATTTTCACAAATCCCTTGGCTTAGAATGTGAAATAGAGAAAAAATTGCCCCGATAATCACACACAAGCATACTGTTCTTTTGATCACATGATGCAAAGTAATTATTGCTGTTGTTGTTATAGTCTGTGTGGTCGGGACTATGTTTCATATATAACAATATGGAAATGTTGTCACATCCAAATCAGGATATCAGTTTTTTTTTTTTGCTTGATTCTGCAGACTTCAGCAAATCACACATTTTAACACAATTTCATTTTTTTCTTCATTGGGCACTTAAAGTAGGGAACTAAAAGAAAATGAACAGGTGATTTGTAAAATCAAACGACTCTCACAAATATATGGAATCACACAAACCCTGCTGTGACTGGGAGGTATTTCACATACATTTCAGGCCACATGGCATCAGAAAGGCGCTAATCCAGAAAACAGATTTAGGTCCCGTGAAACACCAGTTTCTCCAAAAACTGTCCAATTCAAGGAACAACAATGTACTACATCAGCACGTAAATTTCTAGTCATGTCAACTAACTACCATTTCCAGCATGAGCCAGCTGCTGTTTACAATCTTGCTCAAGAGTCGACATGTTTACATAAACCTTGAAAAAGGTGATATGTTGCTCTTATCATCCACGTTAGCCAATGGTATGATAATGTGTGTTTTATAAAGAAACTCCACGGAAAATATTTGCAGGATTTCCTCTTCATAAATGTATATGTTATAATGATGGAAGCTTGATCCACTTAATAATGTATAATATGTTTCATGTTTCTGTTAAGTACTTCAAACATAATAAAAACACTCAGTGATGCAGTTTTTTCCAATTATCCACATTGATACCAATTTGACTGGCTTATCACTGGAGTTTCAAAAACACATTGATTGCTCTTTTTTTTTTTAACCCAAAAACAATTTCATATATAATTTAAGTTAGTATTTTTTGTTGTTAGTCAATGATTATCCAAAGCAAATATAGCTCAAACAGTTCAAAGTTTGAAGGCCGGCTGAGCAGAAAAAGGTCTTCAAAAAACATATAGATTTGTATGAAGACCATGTGAAAGACAAAACCCGGAGCAGATTGGGACGGTAAGGTCTACGAGATCTCTTTAGTGTCTGGTTTTAAAACAATCTTGCGCATTATATTTTTCATTTTCTAACACAGTTAAAGTTTTCAATAATTAATACAAATGTGACTTAGATCTGTGGGGACAAAAGCATTAACTTGAATTATTTGGTTTAATGTGCTGTTTATTTTCAGATTTTTATTGGAGTATTAAAATGAGACCAGCCCTGCTTTTGTGCATTGTGTTGGGGTTGCCCCGCATGACCATCCAAAACGACTACGATGACAGCAACTCCCATGGAAATGAGCACAGTAATGATGGCCTGGATATCTACCAAAACAATGCTGGCTTTGCTTTCCAGCTCTACAAGCACATCACTGCCCAGCCGGAATCCCAGTCTAAGAACATCTTCTTTTCCCCCATGAGCTTGTCACTCGCCCTGGCTGCTCTTTCTCTGGGGGCACGAGGACAAACCCACCAGCAGCTTTTTAATGGTCTGGGTTTCAATGAGACAGAGATCGCACCAGAAGAGGTGAATGAGGCCTTCCATGGCATCCTGATGAATCTCAACAAAAAGAAGGACACGGAAGTCTCTGTGGGAAGTGCCCTCTTTGTCAAAGACACCTTCAAGCCCCATCCTGAGTTTTTAGAGAATTTGAAGCGATTTTACAATGCTGAAGGATTTACTGTAGATTTCAATAAGACTGCTGAGGCCACGGAACTTATTAATAATTATCTAAAGGAAAAAACCCATGGCAAAATAACTAACCTAGTTAAAAATCTGAACACAGATGCAATGATGTATCTAATCAGTTACATTTATTTCAAAGGTAAGTAGCTTAAATTAATGAATTAAAAACAATTGGATTTGTTATCCATTCGTCCATCCTTTTACCTGGGGGACCTGGAATTTCTTCCACGTAACACAAGGGAGGGGTAATCCCTGATCAGGGGCCTATCTACCACTGAGTGCTTACACACACTCGTAAAGTATGAGTAATTTAGAAATGTGAGCTAGCCCGATTACATGCCTTTGAACCGTGGGATGAAACACATGCAGATGAAAAGATAAAGTATTATCAGCAGGGCCCTTATTGGATATGTGGTTATGGATGAAGAATGGATGGATGGATAAAGGATATCTTGCCTATAATTTGATGAAGCTATGTTAAACGTTATAATTTGTTTCTTTTTACGTAGGTAAATGGGAGTTGCCTTTCGATCCTCTTAACACTAAGGAGAATAACTTTTATGTTGATGAAAATACAACAGTTTCTGTTAAAATGATGCATCAAAGGAATAATTTCCCTGTATATCATGATGAAGAAATAGCAGCAGATATTCTTCAGCTGCTTTATCGAGACTCAGTTTCCATGATGCTGGTTCTTCCTGAAAACGAACTGAAGGCATTGGAAGAAATTTTGCAGGGACGTCATGTGGAAAAATGGCATAAATGGATTGAGAAAACGTAAGCAGGGTCAGGTATTAATAATGCTATACTGTAGTACTAGAAGGTATTAATAATGCTATAGTACTAGAAGGTATTAATAATGCTATACTGTAGTACTAGAAGGTATTAATAATGCTATAGTACTAGAAGGTATTAATAATGCTATACTGTAGTACTAGAAGGTATTAATAATGCTATAGTACTAGAAGTACATCAGGAGCCAACGAGTAAAGTCAAACAGATAATTAAGATAGATTTAATTTATCAAACATCGTTATTGCTTGCAGATTTTAATTTTTGTGATTTTACCACGACTATGTCCTTCTAAAACTCTAATCCCAAAAGTCAGTATCAAAATACCACACGAAAGTAAATGTACATTGGGCCTAATATCAATTTTGATCTTTCTAGTGAATGTGAAGTCTTTCTGCCCAAATTTTCAATATCAACATCATATTCTCTTGAAGATGTTTTGAAAAACATGGGAATCATTGACATTTTCAGTGAGAAGGCCAACTTTGCAGGCATTTCTGAACACCCAAGAATACCAAAGACCTCAACGGTAAGAGACTCCCCAAGAAAAAACAGAAAAATGGCTATAATAAATATTGTTTTAAATATACTGACAGCTTCTACTTTTGCTTTGAGGAGACATAGTTAAGCAAATATATTGCACAACTGAAACTGTTTAAAATTCACCGTCATTTTTGCCAGTTAAATCTTGTATGACTGTTACAGACTAACTGTCCTTTTCATGTTCAGGTTATTCACCAGGCTACTCTAGACATTGATGAACTAGGGACTACGGGATCTGCAGTGACCACAATTGCCATAAAACCACTTTCATTTTTTTCTTCACATACCCTAAATTTTAATCGTCCTTTTTTGCTTATCATATACAGTCACGAAACCAAGAGCATACTCTTCCTGGGACGAATTGTCAATCCAGCAGACTCATAGATCTGTTGTAATTCTTTAATGTTAGAATATCACCACATAAATTCAGCTGTTGTTAACTAGGTCTGGGGGAAGAACTGTAATAAATGTAGAAAAAGACTCTTGACTGTCAGGGATATTTCATTTATCAGACTTTCTAGGCATTGTACAAAGGACTCATTTTGCTGTCAAATCAGAAGCATTTAAGCATGGCATTCAGCTGAAGTGCAGAGTCTGCACTGCCTGGAAGATGGCAGACATTTTACAGTATTCCACCAAATCATATTGCAGTAAATTCAGCATTTACTCTGAATTTCACTAGATGACTATTTGTTGTTTGATGCATATAATGAAAATAAATGTTAATAATTTTATGGTCAAATATGCTATTCTAATTTTATATTTTAAACTGTGTGTAAAATTTTCAGTAGGGTTAACCAGGTTCATATCACACACACAGAGTTAACCAGGAGTTAAATATCCATCCATCCATTTTCCAAACCGCTTATCCTACTGGGTCGCGGGGGGTCCGGAGCCTATCCCGGAAGCAATGGGCACGAGGCAGGGAACAACCCAGGATGGGTCATATATATGATAAATATTTCCTGTTATACTTTTCACCATATTAATGATAACATCAATACTTTTTTTTAGATTGGAGGTGGTGGCTTAAAGGTTAGGGAAGCACACTTGTAATTGAAATATTATAGGTTCAAATCCCTGACCAGCAAGACACTACTGAGATACCCTGAGCAAGGTATCGCCCCCCAGCACTGCTCCCTGGGTGCTGAATAATAATAATAATTGATACTTTATTGATCCCCATGGGGAAATTGTCTTTACACCTCCCTCAGCTTGCTCTTTGAGGAGTAAGCTGCCCGCGAAGGGCAGCAACCCGTAGCAGCACCCAGGGAGCTGGGGGTTAAGCGCCTTGCTCAAGGAACAGCAGACATGCTGAGGCTGGGCTTGAACCGGCAACCTAACTATTCAACCTAACTGATCACAGGCACATAGGCTTAGCCACACGCTGCCCCCTGCTATGTCACATATGGGTTAAATGCAGAGAACACATTTCGTTGTTGTGCACTGTGACGTGGTGTGTCAACAATGACAACTAATCACTAAATTCTAATTTTAAGATTACAGATTAGAGTTACCATATTTGGTGAGACGAAAGAGAGGAAGTGTCAAGGGCTAAGAATATTAATGAGCTTTCACGTTGACTGGCCAATCAGTTAGCGCTTCTCATGAATATTAATGATCTTTCCTTAGCCACCCTGTAAACCGAAAATTCGCACCTGAGAAAATCTAGGCATATGGTAACCTTACAGTTAACTCTTGTTTTATAATCTACAAACAATATACGTGTATACAAGTCTTTTGCAACAATAGTTACAAAACGCTAAGCCAAAGTTTGTTAAACTTCAAACAATTCACTATTCACACGAAAACAAAAAACGAAGTGTCAAAGTGCCAATGGTTTCCGGAAGCTGACGTCATTCATGTGTGGCGTGACACATAGGGGTGTGCATATCCTTTAATTTTTAAATTGAACATGTGCACGAGCTTTTCAAGCTCTGTGCGATGATACTGATGCTGAGTCGCTGCTGTAAATGGAAAATTTGTGCCTTTTCCTTAGCTTGGTACTCCGCAGTAACTTGCAACACTGGGTCATATGGGTTGCAGCGCTAAACCTATGCAAACTGCTCGGACAGGACGAGTCCGGGGAAACCCGCACGTATGGTAACCCTATTACTATTGGAGAGTGAGGATTTAAATTAATCTTCCAACCACTTATCTAATATAATATCGCAGTGATCCTGAAGCCAGTCTCAGTCACACAGAGATAGTTAGAGATGCCATTTTGCCTAACCATATATTTCTGGACCATAGGATGAGACCGTAGATTCCAACATTATATTAAATGTTTCGTCAAATTAACTCAAATGATGATAATTGTCAGGGACACAAAGACTTTTGTATTTTGGTTCTGTACCAAGTTATGATGGCATATTAATCGAAGCAGCCATGTACAACAAAAGATTTTTACATCAACATTTTTTTCAAAATTGTTTGAAATAATATCAAATTTAGTTATGTGACTTTCAGCCAGATATGTGAAATAAATTAAAAGGTTACTGACAGGGCTGAACTGGGTCGAGGACGCATAATTGGCCTAACTCGATTAATTTACCTGATCGCGTTTCTACTCGATTGATTTTGCCTGGTGACATCAGTCGCTAGCGATGGCTGAAGGGTCCGGGGATCTGACTGCAGATGGAGAGCGAGAAGGGAAATATGTTTCTAAAAACAGGGATATATGCTCGAAAGAAGAGGAAGAGAGGCTTGAAAGACAGCATTTCTGGAAAGTCATAGATGCCTTTAAATATTATAGGTAATTTGTCTGTTACCAGTTCACCGAATTTGTGAATGAAGCTAACTCTGTTTAGCTATCTAGCTAACTAGAACATGCTCCCTTGAATTGCCTGAGATGTGGGTTATAAGAATCGTGCGGATACTATTTAGATTTATTTAATCCAGTTATGCGTATATTTCTTTAGAGTAACGCAGGAATTTAGTTTTTTTCTTTCAACGCATCTTGTATTGTAGTAGCGACAGGGATATTGTAGTCTTTCTTTCTAAACATAATCTACATTCTTTTCTGACTTTCTTAATTAAGAAAGTATCTTTAGAGTTTATGTCGCTTTATGCTACTCATAACGCTTAGGTATGTTATAGCTAGAATATGGAGGAGGTTGGGTTGTAATTCTGAATTTCTGCACTTTAAAGCAGGTGCTCGTTCTGCTTTTAGCAGTTAAATAGTTGCTATTTTGCGAATTGTTACAGTTACATGCTGTTTAAAGGACTAATAATTTCCACTGTGAGCTTTTGCTCTGATGCTGATAATTTAATGCATCTTGGGATCTCCAGTTAATGCATGGTATGTTTTTTTTTCGTAATGCCGTTGCTTGTCAACTTTAAAACGTGATGATATATAAATAGTAGAGAGAAGATTTATTTTGGCATTTTCTGGTTTTGCTTTGTAGAAACAAATGAATGGCCTTTACCCCTTTTCAGGATTCACGTTCAGGAGCGGGTAAGCCGTGCAGAACGACAATTCCGAATTCTTCCGGAGCGCCAGCAGGCGCTAATCCCAACCTTCCTGCCAAACCTGGCAAAGATCCGCCAATGCATTGATCAGAACCAGGAAGTACTTAAGGCCATTGTACGTAATTGTATCCACATGTTTGAAAACATGGAGTACGGTGAAGATGTAAGTTTCTTTGTATTAGAATAACATCGTTTGTTTTGCCAGGTAATAAAGTAGCTGCCAAATCTGCTTTTCTGCAATTTTTCTCATTGCAAGGACGAGATGAGGAAGGTACGGCCTTCGTCCACATTTGACATGGACAAACTGAAGTCAACAATAAAGCAGTTTGTACGAGACTGGAGTGAGGCAGGCAAGGCTGAGAGAGACTCCTGCTACCAGCCGCTTATTGATGAGATTCTCAAGATTTTTCCAAGGGAAAAATGGTAATTATATACAGAAATATGGGTGGATCAAAAGAAAATATTAAAGCGCTTTTTCCCCACGATCCTGTATAACGTAGTTGCCCCCCATATGGTACCTGAGGTTTTAAATAAGCTCTAGAATAAAAAAAATTATGACCCACCACATATACATAGATTCCTAACTATATATAGCATTTTATTATTGTCAGGTAATATGGGGTAAATCTTGAAATTTGAAATGGATTTTCTTGTATCCTTTGTCAATAATAGGTTATAGTTACTAAACGGCATTAGCCAGTGCAGTAAACGTGCGTGTAACGGGAATGATCTGTGAATAATTTTCTTTGTTGTTTATAGTGATGTGTCAAAAGTGAGAATCCTGGTGCCGGGGGCGGGGCTCGGGCGGCTCGCCTGGGAGATTGCCCGACTGGGCTACGCCTGTCAAGGCAATGAATGGAGCTTCTTCATGCTCTTTTCGTCCCACTTTGTTTTAAACAGGTATAAGACTCTTGCTGTTACCTAAGCCTGCAGTACAGCCAGCTTCCTTCAAACTGAAACTGTAAAAAAAAAAAAAAATAAATAATGGAACAATGCTGTGGAATATAAATGCAGATTAACAAATAAACCTTGACTCCTATTACTGTAGCTATTAGCGCTAAGTGACAATATTGTATTGCTGTAAAATACATTCATCTAAAAGTAAATTCTGTAACACTTAAAGCACTCATGTATAATGCATTATAGATACCTTCCTAATGCAGTATAATACATTAATAAAGTATTAAAAACATGGCTATAACTATAAAAAGGCATAACACATTATAGCCGTGTTTATTATGCATTATGACTGCCTTATGAAGCTCTCATCTTTAATGTACTATAAATACCTTCATAATGCATTATAATGGCTTATACTGACCATTATGATGCATTGTGATGACTGCTTTAAGTGATGTGTTACCGTACATTCTTTAGACCTATCACACAGGTACTGTTAAGCACATATAATATGAAGGCATCTTGCATAAAAGCTAGGAAAGAGAACCGTCCCCTAAATATCATGCATATTTCTAAAAATATGGACACTTAACACTATTTAGAATTGTGACAGCTGTACAACTGAATGATGTGAGATGGGTATCTTCTCAGGTGCAATAAGGTCAACTCTTTGACCCTTTATCCCTGGATCCATCAGTTCAGCAATAACAAACGATCGTCAGATCAGACCCGGCCCATTTTTTTCCCAGATGTGAACCCTCAAAGCCTTCCAGCAGATTCTGAATTCTCGATGGCGGCGGGAGATTTCCAGGAAGTGTACACAGAACCAAGTAAGTTGTCCACACTCGTACCCATTCAGGCATAATGCTGGCTGGATCTGTATTGTTTGTGACACACTGTCCTGTGGAACTTGTTGCTTTTAGGTTCATGGTATTGTGTGTGTTTTTGTTTTTTTTTGTAAGCCATGAAAACATGACTGATAATTTTATCTTTTTTTTGCTCTATTCTCAATTAAAATTTCAATTAATGTGTCCTTTCAGATACCTGGGATTGCGTTACAACCTGTTTCTTTATCGATACTGCTCACAATGTCATTGACTACATAGAAACTATCTGGAACATTCTTAAACCAGATGGAGTGTGGATTAATTTAGGTGAGTTAATTACAGAATATCTCCCTGATTAGGAATTCAGTTTTCAAACGGGACACACTACACTTTCTACATGAGAGATTTTTTTTTTTTTGAGGATGTCACAGTGGGTGTCACACTCGCCTGACACTTCCAGTGTTGGGGATTTTGAGCCCAGTTTTTGCTCTTTCTCTCTGTGTGTGGAGTTTGCATGATCTATCTGTGTTACATGGGTTCCCTCCAGGCTGTTCTGGTTTATTCCCACAGTCAAATGACATATAGTTAGGCTCAGCTGTGTCTTTAAATTGTCCTTACACTATGGCTAGGTGTGTGCGTGTGTGTGCTCTGTGATAGACTGGCATCCCATCCAGGGTGTATGGATGGGAGATTTTTCGTGACATTCACTAAAATGTCGTAAATATTTCTGAATATGATTTCTTTAGAAAATGGTTAACCCTTTCGCTTAAATAGGCCCGCTGCTGTACCACTTTGAAAACATGGCCAATGAACTGTCGATCGAACTCAGCTATGAGGATGTAAAGGCAGCCATTCTGAAGTATGGATTCCAGATTGAGGTAAACCAGTTTTTGTTTCCTCCTGACGGAATGTTGACCTTTATTTATATTCACCAAAGTATGTGTGTGTGTTAAATGATCAACTCACAAACATTTCAGACTGTGTTTCAAATACTTTATTTACGTTACGTTACGTTAAATTTAACGTAGACAAATGTAAGGTACTCCATGTAGGGAGCAGAAATATAAAGTACAGGTATTTTATGGGTCCCAC
>JAODJX010000042.1:10902413-10914911 GCA_026776945.1 Isichthys henryi
CCCCCCCCCCCCCCCCCCCCCCCCCCCCCCCCCCCCCCCCCCCCCCCCCCCCCCCCCCCCCAGCCAGCGGATTGTTGCAATAGGGTACAAATATGTGAAATATCAACTTGTCCAATGTAATTGACTGGTTGGTAACCACTGGTGTGGAGAGTCGATGGGAGGGACTGCGATGCTTTTCCTTTCCAGCACAGGCTACAAGGCAGGGATATACATGCAATCACACACTCTATGTGATTCAGAAATACCAGTTCAACTGACTGCATGTCTTTTGGCTGTGGGAGGGAACTGGGGCACCTGGCAGAAAGCGACGCAACATGGGAGACGACATGCTAACATGCTAAAGCAAATGTAGGGGCTGGTTTCAAGTCTCTGGCCCAGTGAGTTCACAGTGGTACCCACCGTGCCATGCTGGTATGCCACACTGGTATGCCACGCTGGTTACAAATCCACATGCGGTTTGTAATGCAAATCATGTTATCTAGAGCAGTGTTTCTCAACCGCGTCCTCAGGGACCCGCAGGCACTCCACAGTTTTGCCGGGACCTCAGAGGGAGCAAAAATGTGGACTGTCTGGCAGGGAGCAAAAATGTGGACTGTCTAGGGGTTCCCAAGGGCCTGGTTGAGAAACACTAACCTGAAATTTCAGGAAGGTACCTGGATACACAGAATGTCTGCTGGTCTGAGTCTCTGTGTTCTAAACCCTTATTGTACAACAGAAACTTGGCATTAAACTAATGTTTGTTTCTATAGGGTTCAGAATGGCACTTGGGCTGATGGTAAGTTTTCTTACTGCTAACGCAAAATTTTCAGTAAAAGGGCACCTAACTGTTTGTAAAATACAGCCTGTGAGAGGAAAAATTAATAGAGCGAAATAAACTGCAACAGCGTTAGATAAGAAAGCTTTTGTTTTCTGTCAGGGTTCAGTCTTCTGATATGATACATGACATTATAGCAATGAGCAAATACACAGTATAATCAAAACTTTTAATATTCTCCATCAGTTAAGCCCTTTGTAGCAGTATACACTACAATTCTGCCAATACTTTTGTAGGATAACTGTTACACTATCTGATATTTTATATGATGTTTTTTATTGTGTTCCAGATTAAATTGGGATGCTTGTTTTCATCATAGTTTTGTCAGTTATATATAAATGGCCCTACATGCCCTTGTATATCTTCATAAAAATAGGTGACTTGTGTTCTTATTTGGATCTTTTGCGCAAGGATTATAGTATTGTTCTGTGTTTTAGTGAAGAACCTTTCCTTTCCTACTGCCGAAGATCTACGTCCTCATTATTCAGGTAGGGAATTTTGCAGTTAGATATAATCATTGAAAACTAGAACCAAATGGAACCGTTTAATACTGCTTATACATTATCAGTTGAATTCTGTCTTTTTTACATTCTTAGTTTAACATTTTTCACTGTATTAAGGCACACGGTTGTCCTAATAATGACGTCTGTTTATGTACTTCAGCGGTGGAGAGGAATAACTTAATGAGACTTGCTTACACAATACCTTTCACTCCTGTCTCTCTTCTTGGTGAGTGCCGAGCAAATCCACCTCTTCCATATAATAGCATATATGCTGAGCTCTTTCCCTGTGTCCGTGGTATGAGTTCCCTCGTTCCTCTGCATGATTCCTGAACTCTTCTCTCTCTTCTGTTCCGTATTTTTGGTTAGCACATTGAATTTGTTTTTCCATCATTACCTTACTTTGTCTGTCTGATTCTTTGTTACGCTTTTTAATTTCTTTTGGGAACACAGTGACAATATTTTGAGACTTCAGTATTTTATGGAAGTATCTACTTATAAACTCCATTTACCATCTGTTTTTCTGTTACACTTATATTATGTTGTGACCTGTAAATTTCTTTGAAGAAAGGCGTACCTCTAATATGATTGTGAATACAAATGACACTTTGACAGTAATAATTTGTCTACAAGGGCTGGTCTTGAACTGTTGTTATTTATGTATTAGTTTATCAGATTCTCTTGTCCAGTGCTGCATATAACTTCTTCTGTTATATGTCATTCTGTCTTGGTGGTGAGCAGGCGGTGAAGAAGTGAGTGTTTACAGCCTGGAGGAGGCCACAGAGAGCGAGGAAGGCATTAACCTCTTTTCGTGGTCCCAGCGTGGCTTCTCAGCCCTGCTGCAGCCTTTGTCCTGTGAAGGACTGCATGGGGGGTTGCGACAAGCTATGCGTGTAGTCTGCACCTGGGCTGAGGGGGACATATTGAAGCCTGGGAACATCTATATCGTCAAAACCTTCCGCCCAGAGGTGGTGAAGACCTGGCAGAGTGTCTTCTGCAGCAACACTCTTCTTCAGCTCTGTCTCAGGGTAGCTGCCCATTCTCATTATTTTGATTCACACTCAAGGTTAAACTGATGGAGCAGGATTGTTTGGCAATCTTCCATGTGGGCAACAAAGAACAGTATTTGGTAACACTTTACTTGAAAGAGCACAAGTAACTTAGCAACTCAAGAACTACTCAAGTACAAATCATGAACAAATGTAGTACCTGCATGAAACACATGAAATTATAATTTATTAATGATGAACGAACATGGGATCGGTATGTAATTAACACTTAGTTTCTGGTTAATTCATACATTAATTAAGAGTGTGCTACTGCATTATTTGTGCCCCCTCAAAGTGTTAGCATTATTTGAGGCCAAAGCAGAAAAATAGGGCTCAGTGAGAGGCTCAATGTCAATAGCATTACAAGAAAGTGTCCTCTGCGCTGTCCTTTGTAAAAATATATTAATATGATACCAGTTTCACCGTTTGGTCCCTGCTTCCCAGTGTCTGCATCACTCTGCAGATTTCAAACGCCATTGTGAATTTTTTATGCTTTATGAGCTTTGTGACCTTGGGGATTGCAAAAAGATCGTGAAAATTAACTTCTGAGATATAGTGCAAGGATATGACTCTAACATCACCACGGAAACAATAGCTTTGAATGTCACTGCTGAGTGCATTCGCAGGCAGTCGCTGCAAAAATTCTTCACTTTTGATTATTGTCTCACAGGAAGTCCAGCAACAGCAGGCTGCACAGAAACTCATGCAAATATTCAACAAAATAAAACCCTGTATTATCCCGTATTCTCTGAGGTAGGGGGCTTGAAATACAAATCTTGCCAGCCAAGTGTTATCAGCAAACTCTTTTAAAAGTTTTTTTTTTTTTTATAATAAAAATGTATTATCACACTGGAAAAAAAATAGCTGAGAATGTCTGAAGTTCTTGTGAAATGCAAGGAATTAAAAAAGAAAAAAAGTTTTACTGATTTAATACTTTAATACTGATTTAATATACTTTGTCCAATTTGTGCTGGAGACTAATATAAAAATATTAATCAGTTCATGTTTTTCTACATTTTTTTCTGCATTTCCTGCATTAATTGATACTAATGGCCTTGGTGCTTCACTTGGATTCTGCTGACAGGTTTCTTGATGTGTCTCTTTTGCACTGGTGTTCGGAAGACAAGTGGTTCACCATTGAAAAGTACATAACTGGAGATTTTCAGAAGTACAACAACAACAATGGTGAAGAAATATCCCCCAGCACTTTTCTGGAAGAGAACATCCTGGCTTTCTCTCACTGGACATACCAGTTCTCCCGAGGGGACCTTCTTGTTCTCGATCTGCAAGGTCTGTTTCATTCACAAACGTTTACAGAACTGTAACAGAGTCTGTTGACTGCTGCAGTTAATTTGTACATGTAGCAATGTAAATTTCCAATTTTTCAAAGGTGTTGGGGTGGAACTGACAGATCCATCTGTCATCAGATCGGATGATAAAAGGTAAGCCCAGTTTTGTCCTGGTAACTAACCTTAGATAGTGTTGAGTTATAGTGTTGATGAGTTATAGAGTTATAGTATAGTGAATAGTGTATAGAGTTATAGTGTTGATTAGATAGTGTTGAGTTATATTTGTGGCATCATGAGTTTATAAGCCCCAAAGGAGGATTCTTAGGTAAATTGTCTTAACGATGTCCAGCAAAATTTGGCCCGGGCTGTCATCTGATGGCATTGTCTCTTTTGCACATCCACAGTGCACCTGGCGAAATGGTCTTTGGCCCTGCCAACCTTGGAAATGGTGCTATCCAGAGCTTCATCGAGAACCACGCTTGCAACTCCTGTTGCAGAAAGCTTCAACTCTCAGGTGAGAACAGCCTGTTAAGGACATGGAGGTCTGTGTCGATAAGCACCATCTCTCAGATCTCCGAGCCAGGAGGACCTGTGTGCCGACAACAGCTTTGCTTGACAGTCCTGCACTTCTTTCCTTGAAATTAAACGCTGCACTTCAAATGAACGGAAAGCGACTAATTACACCTGGAATATTTGGAAGAAATGTTTATGGAATATAAAATTATTTAATTTCTATGACAACACAAAGGCAGATGTGGGGGTTGGACCTTCTTTTGTGCTGTGCCCAAATTTACTTTGATTATATATTAATTACTATCTCATGGTAAACACAAGATGGTGATTAGATCTAGTGGGAACATCTCCTCAGAAGTTGAAGAAATAACAAACAAATGAAACCCCTCATCCTTACATGTTTTGATATTTCAAAGGTGGTTTCTTTTCAGATCTTCTTCAAGAATACTTAGTATGAAACTGTTATTTATTAAACATATTTGGCTTTTATTTTAAGTTTATTAAAATGCCTGATTTGTAATAATGTATTCATTCCCGTTGCCTGAGTGCATTTTATTCAATTATGTGTTTTTCTTGTCAGACTTGAAGCGGAGTAACGCCATCGGAGGGGAGATAAATTTTGCTTTTGAAGAAGAAACTGACATGATCGTGACTCGGCTCTGACTGGGCTCCAATGCAAATGAATATGATTTTCATAATTAACTATGCAAAATGTATATGTCTATATATTTTTTTTTAAAAAAACAGACTTGGATAATTTTTTACTGTAGAAAAGTAAAAAAAAAAAACATTCGCAGTAGATCTTTGATCAGTTGACCTCGATTTCATGTTCTGCTGAAGAAGAAATATTGGGTTCTTTGTTATATTGATTGACTTAATGTTCTGTAACAATATTACCATCGCTAGAAGGGCAAGTAACATATTTTGCATTGGTGTTGTTTTATGGCATTGTTATGTTAAATGTGAGATCAACTTCATCCTATACTACAAAATATGATTTGTACATCGTGCCCGTAGCTTCCGGGATAGGCTCCGGAACCCCTGTGACCCAGAAGGATAAGCGGTTTGGAAAATGGATGGATGATTTGTACAGACCAGTAATAGTATGTTAGTTTTCCATCCATCCATCCATCCATCCTATCCATCCATCCATCCATCCAACCAACCATCTATCTTCTATCCCCTTATCCTGGTCAGGACCATGAAGAATAATAATTTGTACAAATATCTAAATAGTCATTTTAAAAATCCAAGGCAACTCTTTCTGTAGATATATACATTCCCACCGTATGTCAAGGATTTTATGCACTTTATTTCTTAGCATCAAAGGAGCAAAAACAAACATTGATTGTCATATACAGCAAACATTCAGAATATTCTGTACATTATAAAAATGAATTCTAACAGCATTGAACTACATCTTTAAGAACTTTATTTTACATTCTAATGTAATGTAAAACAGTAGATGCTTTACATAATTTTGTATTTACAATTACAAACAATAAATTCTTACCTTTCACTTTCCTTTTTTAATTGAACCACTTGCTGGGATGTTAACACAGAAAAAGTATTTGCTACCAAAATATTTTTTGTACATTATAAAGGAAAATCCCTAATTTCTTAGGAGAAATAAGCACGAAGGCAAATTTGGGAATTACAAAAAGAGCACAGGAAGTATCTTTAAATTGAAGACTTTATTCCCAAATGATCGCTAAGGATTTTTTTGTAGTTTCAGTATAAATTACGCATTTTATGTACTTATCTCAAAATAAGACGTAGGTCACATATACATAAAATTCTACTTTCTTAATTCTTGTTTTAAGTTTTAAATATTCTGTTGTTTTTTTTTAATTCTTAAAAATGGTTTTATATTTGTATTTGCATGTATCTGCTGGAGGATGACGCAGAGAAGTGGAGTGTGGATTTAGCACTGGATTGTTTGTAATCATCAATTTGCCTTTTCCTCTACAAAGGATCGAACTTTGCTTGATGCGGCCAGCCTGCCCCTTTGATTCACCTCAGTGGTGCCCTTCCCAGTGAACAATATGGTACAGAGTCAAGCCATCCCATAATAGGAATGCCACTTTGACCATGTGGACTTTATAAAGGACCTCTCTTAGTAAGGGTTTTGCTCTGCCCAGAGCATGTAATTGTAAAAAAATAGAGCTGCCCGCTGGGCATGTCTCTGAAAACACTCATCTGTGTTGTGCATGACTTCCAGCTGTACATGACAGACCATTGCATAAAGGATGCAAAATTGCTCAGTGAACATTCAGTCCATTCTCTTTGGAAAGTCAGGAAAGCGCGAGTGAAACTGTGTCGGTAAGTACTAAAGTACTACAAGGAGCTTGAAAAAATGCATTACAATCAGTTGTGGTAGAAAAACAAAAAATGAAATATCTGCATTATAAAATGAGGAAATGCATCAGTAAAATTTCCTTTATTTTTTCCCCAGAAAGACGTCTACAAAAGCTTAAAATATATAGAATTTAACAAAATCGATTTAGATCTTCGCTTGATATTTACAACTCGAAGGAAGAAACACTATAGAGGCTGTACCAATAAAGAACTTAGACAAACGCTGCACATCACAAACGCAGGCCTATTAAAGAGACCTAGACTGTTTGCTGATACAGGGACTAGGTTCGTAACATCTCCTTTACAGCTGGGTCAAAGTTCACAGGTCAGAAAATAAAACAAAACAAATGAATTACATTTGCTTATGAATTCCCCTTCCGATTGCTTGTCCAGTTAACTAACATGGTAATGCATCTATCCAATGATGCCGTTCAAATTATTCAGCCTAGCTATGGCACTTAAATAATTATTTTTATTTCCTTGTTTTTTCTTTTATTAAGACCTTATTCTGTTGTTAAAAACACGTACACTAAGTACTGTTAAGAAGTTTTGGTTACAGTTGCTACATGTTCTGGGAGGCAGAAACATTCTATTTAATAAGTTAACAAAAGTGAAAGTTACACGCATGCATTCTGCATAAGTATATTTTGAAGTACGACATCGATGCCCCACCCCTACCTTTGAGCCACCCGTGAGTTCCAGTGTGAGAGGTCACTGTCCTTCCCCAAAACAGAATACCGATTTCAGAATGAAGAGTCGCAATATTGTGAAGAGTGTGGATGAGAATCCTACTGAGGCACGTGTACCATAATGCATTCACCACAGCACATATCCATTGCAACTTCAGGACATTCAAAGAGAAGAAATCTCCTAGCCCCTAACCATAACCCCACCCGTTGCATCGTATGGAAAAGAAAATCGAAAAGATCAAACATTTCATTGTTATGGGACGGCATGCAAAAAAAAAAAAAAAATACAGTACCAACAACAATCATAGTATAATAATAAAATTAACACAGTCATTCAATGCTAAGATGACAATAGTAAATGCTTACAATTATTGCTACAGTACTTAACAGTGTTGAACTTCCTCCCAGACCCTCTCTCTTCACAGTCTCATCAGAAATAAACCGTACAGAAAAATAACCTCGTTGCAACAGAAATCAGAAGATTTCATCTGAAATCACTGCTTCCTGTGCATTGGATGGAGGGTGCTGGCTAATTTATTCTATATATTTCAATAATTTAACTTTTGAATGTGTATCAAGAACCAATGCAATCTGAGACCTACATGAGAAACTTAAATTTGCAATGCATAAGAATTATTCAACATAAATTCTGATCAATCACCACAACGGCTTAAAGAAATATTTATGCAAATAAACCTATTTACAAGAAAAGCATGGGTTTCATTTGGAATGATTATTGCCATTTGCTCTTGAACAAGCACACATAATCAGTACTGTTGTTTCAGATAGTAAATTCAGCCTTTTTTTGTCATCAATATAAAAATACACATGAAAGCCTTGTCTGGGTATTTCCTACTTTAAACACCGTGGGTTAAGTAATTCCAAATTGTCACGATTTTGTGTTCTCTTCCAAGGAGGAATACAGTTTCCCTGAGAAAAAAAATCAACCGAGCAATGGCTGCATCAGGAAGTGATTGTCTTTTGGAGATGCTCTTCTAGAGGAGGGACGACAGGGCTTGCAGTCGGAATGGACGGGACAGTACGAATAATTAAGAAGAACATCATCACTAGGTTAAAAGACAAAGGGATTCTCAGAGTGGCTGGTTTTCATTCTACCACATTGCGCTCTATCAAAAAAGGAAAAAGAAAAAGGAGGGGTTTCGAAAAAAAAAACTATATCAATATACTTACGGAATATTCTATGGATATTTTTTTTTCATATTTCTGAATTTATTTAAATATGGCAAATATAAATTTAATTAACATTTTAAATTCTAAATATTTTCCTTCTCTCCCATACTATAAGTTGCACTGGTCAGGTTGACTACTAAGCCATTGAATTAAATTTTTACAATCTATGCCCTATTATATGGATCATATTATATTTTATGCATATTATATATTATATATACTGCATAAATTAGGTAATTTCCCGCATCATGAAGCACAATGCATCCAGTTTCCGTGTACAATTGAGAAAATGTCTTTATGATGGTTCCATCTAGTGGCATAATGCTGTATCTTAACCATTTTGAAATGAATCATTATGTTTTTCCTCTTTTAGTTTATGTAAAAATGTACAAAACATTGTATCTAGGAGCAAAAGCCAATTGCAAAGTACTATTCCAAATTGAGCAGTATTATTATTAGCAGAGTAGCTTTTCAATTGGGGGCAGCATTTGGCTCAGTGGGCTAAGCTTTTGTGCCTGTAGTCAGAAGGTGGCTGGTTCAAGCCTCTGGCCATCTGCAGGTCCTTGAGCAAGGCCCTTAACCCCCAGCTCCCTGGGTGCTGCCATGGGTGGCTGCCCTGCATAGCCAGCTTGCTCTCACCCACAGAGAGTAAGTTGGGGGAGGAGTGAAGTGAATTTCCACATAGGGATCAATAAAGTATTAATTATTATTAAATGTCAGACTTAAACTGCCTTGAAAATAGAAAAAGTTAGTAACCAACAGTCGCCCTGAGAAGTCAAAAATAAATACATTTTGACGTATACTAACCAAAGGCAGTTATTTGAGTGGCCATAAAATATGTTTTAATTACATAATGAAAAAACAATAGACAAACATGAAGATAATTCCATATAAATACTACAAAAAAAATTTAAATAAAACACACTGATTGTCTAGCACAGTTACTACAAAGTTCAAATAAAGTATTGCAACTGTAAACTGCAGAAGTTCCAGTGGAATGATTTCATTTACCCTGTTTGAGGAAGAAAAAAAAAACATCGCTAAGTGCTTTGCTGTGTGAGGGTCCTGGGTTTCCATCTGTGAGACGCTGCAAACCAAAAGCGGGGAGAACGGCTCTGTGTGGAAAGTTCCAGCAGACTGTGAACAAATGGTGTCATACGAACATCATCTGGACTCACGTTTTCTGGGGCACTTACATCTAGACATCTGTATTCCCGCAATGTACTGTAATGCAATATTTCATGACTTGATATGACATGATCATTTGAATTACCAGCTAATTTAAATAACATTTCTTTATATATAGTTAATTTAAATGGATTTTAAAGTCATTTTCATTATAGTATCTCAATTGCCACACTTTTTTTGGTTCCCGTAAGGTCACAACCAGTAAGGATTCAACAATTATTATTATTATTATTATTATTACCAGATAAAGTAAAAATTCTTCTGGAAAAACATTTGAAATTTACCCTGTTATTGATTGCATATTGAAACAAGCTTCATTTAAATGGACCCATTGATTGATGGCACACACCATAACATTAAATCTCTGTGTGGATGAGTTTTTAAGCATACATTTGCTTAAGAATGTTAGTGGAATTTAAAAATGTCCACAAGCCTGTTTATAAGGTCACTGAACAGATGGCAGCCCTATGGGCAAATTTTGCAGGTGTGGCACAAGGGAACCTATGAGATTCATCACATGACCTCTACATCCCCTGGTTATCATGCAGACTTCCTGTACAATCGGGTAATTAAAAAAGGTACTTTAATGGGAAAACTCTTGGCAAACTCAGCTTTCATGAAACAAATAGCATGTCTTGTTTGTAGAAATGCATATGGGAATGAGAAATAATAATGATTTAATAAATAATAATCCCAATAACTGTAGAATGAAAAACAAGGGCTCTTTTCAAGTATTTCATGACCTTTATGCTGCAAACCCCTAAATAAATAATGAAAAATAAACTGGATCTCAACTATGTGATTTTTGTGGTAATTATGGTTTGCTATAACTTACACATAAAAAGCAATTAAAACACAATGTGGCAGTTTTATCTTTCTTAAACGAGAATTGCTCCTCTATTTTAATTAGGAGCAAAAACAAATTAAAACTATTTAAATGCTGGATTACACTGTTTGCATTACTTTATACATATACTTCATTTAGTTGGTTTGTACCTGTGTCGTGTTTCTGGTTAAACAGGCCCAGTAATAAGAGCTATCATGCTTCAGGATCGTCTCTTAATTTTGAGTCACAAAAAAAACAAAACAAAAAAACATATTATTGCTGTTCTCCGAGAGTCCTTTTCCCAATCGGCCCCTGGCGGAACGTCTTTGCAGACTAAGTGTGCAAAATGTTGACAGATTAAGAGGTCATAGTTACATCGTTCACAAAAGGTTTCCAGGATTTGTGTGATCAAGTGTTGTCACAACATAGCATTGTAATAACTTTCAGTAAACGTTGAGCGTCAACTGGAGTGCAATATAAATTTTGTTTTTTTTTTTCCTGCAAGTGGCTCTCAGCGATTGTTCGACAACAGTCCAGCACACACTAACATTATTGCAGCTACAAAAAGTGCCCGACAATAGAGCAGACTTTGCTCAGCCAGACCTTTTTCACAAAATACGTCTTCATGTGGAAAATTAGTTATTTTAAGAAAAAAATTACAGTTCTATAATAATTGTAATACCCTTGTTGTAAAGTGAACAAATCTACAGAATCCAGACAAGGCTTTTTAAAATGTACCCAACTTACTTATATGTTCCCGTTAAACAACATTTTTTTAAGGTCAACTTTACAAATTCTGTACATGAAAAACTAAAAAACACACAGACAGTTCTTAGCCTTTTAGGCTAATATTTTTTTAAATTATTACTAAATTATAAACAGAATGAGAATTAATACTGAAAATTCACACTACACTGGAATATATCTACAGTATCTTTCTGAAACGAATTTGAAAAAAAAAAAAATATATCAACACCTCCCCTTGAGCGGGTAATATCACATCATAAAAAAACTGAAGAGAAAAACAAACTTACCCAATTAAAAGACAACTTAAATTGTTCTAAAATCTGTACATTTCTGGTCAGTTTTTGAAAGCTCCTCATAGCAGGTGCGTATTTACATTCTTAGACTGTATCGGTGAATAAAACTGGAAGTGCTGGACATTCCCATTGTACCAGTTGAGATGTTTTGCTTGTCGTTGCCGTTTTGTTGTTGTGTTTTGTGGCTTTCCTGTGAGCACTGGCTAATTCTCGCAGATGGCCAGGCCCACTCATCACTCCACTTCCACGCTCACGCTAGCTAACTCGAGACAGTCACTTGGTCCCACACGAAGAGTCCGGGTTGAATAACTCTTTGTAGAGAGGCGGGAAGAGCATGTTCACTGTCTCAGGATGCGACTGCTGGAACGCCTGCAGCTCTTCCGTGTGCAGGGTGCAGAGCGCCGACAGCGTGGGGATCCTGGAAATCAGCTGAGAGGACAAAGGGTGCACAATCAGAATGGAATCGTTAGCAAAGAAGGACATTGAAAAACAGGCAAGTGTGGGAATCGCGAGGGCTATTCAGACACGATAGCGACATCGTATTTAGCAGGAATGCTAACATTTCTTAAAAATAAATCGATTCCTGATTTTTAATACAAATAAAAGCTCACTTCCCTTGAGAGAGAGAAAAAAGTTATTTAATAAGACGGGGTTCAGTAAGAGTTTGCAAGAACAATGTTAGACATCCTTGTTAACTGATGGGAAGATCAAACTGGAAGTTCCAGAGATCCCCCAGAGGATTACTGCTGTGGGGACTAAATGAGAAATTTCAGCTCTTCTTCTGGTGGGACGTTACAGTATTACACTGGGGTCTGTGAAGTCTGCCAGTTGCTTGAAAACGATAAAAGGACAGAAAACCTAAAAGGAACATGAGCACTGCCTCCTGCGGCCCCGGATCCTGTGTGTGGGGGGGGGGGGGGGCGGCGGTTACGCGTTTAACTTAGTTTAATAAGCAATTTCGGTACCGGAATTACAAAACGGGGTCAGAAAAAAGAGTTGGTAGCGGGGGCGGGGGGTATCGGGAAAAAGAAAACGCTGCGG
>JAODJX010000042.1:10919898-10941694 GCA_026776945.1 Isichthys henryi
TCCGGAGCCTATCCCGGAAGCAATGGGCACGTGGCAGGGAACAACCCAGGATGGGGGGCCAGCCCATCGCAGGGCACCTTATAGAACTCATAGCGGACAAATAAAGACTATTCAATTGATGTCTTTGTATTTGCAATTCGAAAATACTGTCATGCCTCATCATCATCATATTCTTGTATATGGTATATATACATGGGCATATAGTTATATATGGTGTATATTTAAAATGTACTGATAGAGCGGCTAACCCCAATACATGCTGAAGCCCTTTTAAGGCGGAGTCATCTCTGGGTCAGTGCTTATCAACATGAGTCACCGTCATCATTCAGCCCATATGGACCCTTCCTCAAACACAAGGCTTGGCATTGTAGCCAGCTTCTAATATTACTACCAGCCCAAAAAAAAAAAAAAGAAACTGCATATCAGAAATCACATTTATGCATTTTTTTTGTCAAACAGTAACATCAAATTCCATCCCCTCTTTTGTTGCCGAAATGCATTTTCATTTATTAGACGTCAAACCTTGTAGTGCAGAAGAGGATATGGAAGGAGGACGAAAGAAGAGATACATCTCACTGGCGTAAAAGCTCTGAGGCTCCTTAGGTAGGTATATGCAAACAAAGAGTGTTCTTTACGGGGGCAGACAGTGACGAGGTTTGCCTACCTAACTCAGACATGGTGACGCCAGGCGCCAGCTGTCCATCTGGGTACGAACTGTACGTAAATAAATTGGGTACAGGCGTCAGGTCATAAATGGGCTCCTGTTTGATCTGCTTCATCCCGGACATGTCGAGGCCGGACTGGTCGGGGGACGGCTGTGTGGAGTCCACGCTGTAGAAGCCGGTGCCGGCCTGCGCCTTGGGCAAGTCGATGATGTGTCCGTTGGCGTAGGTGCCGCCGATCTCCGTGTTGAGGTTGCTGAGACCGTTGCTGATGCTGCTGGTGTAGACGCGGGCGAGGGCCTCCGCCTCTCCGTTCTGCTGCTGCCGCTGTTCCTGCAGCCGCTGCTGGTGCTTCTGCACCTCCGCGTACAGGCTGTCCCGCTGCTTCTTCGACATTCGCCCGAACTTCACCGCTGTAGGGAACAAAGACAATGAGGCCGCGGGGGGCGGGGGGCTTTCACTTATTTGTTTGATTATAGTTAACTGTTTATTTTAACGACTGTCGTTAAAATAGCTGCGCTATGAAGGTTTCACTTGAGGTCTGCACTGCATAGCATAAAACTATTTGTATTCTCCAGGGCCAGCTCCAAGAGGGAATGTTTTGTCAGGACCCCCCCCCCCCCCTTTCCATTTGGCAGAAGGTACTGAGGAGGCCCAAGGTAGCATCTTGTCAAGGGGCCCAGAATCCCTTGCTGCCACCTGGTATTCACTCATTAAAAACATATAATCTACTGATTTGTTTTGTGGGATCATATTGAAATCCTGCAGTAGATATATTGAAACTGTTTTTGTTCTAATAACATCACTTTTATCGGAGAAATTACTGTAACTTTCCAGCAATGCAGAGATTGTAGCTGGGGTTTGGTGTATTAGTTGCTGTATTGGAATTGATATTTAATATTCATTCTTTCATTCAGATCCCAGACTTTGCTAGGTGGTGGGACCGAGGCATTAAGTAGAGTTTACATCGGGGTAAGGCTGAAGGCTTGGTTACATGGAGTGGCTAAACGGATCCAGAGGGTGCTCTTCTCACCATCTCTTGACATTCCCAGGGCGAGACACTTCTGCAGGCGGCAATGCTGGCATCGATTTCGATTCGTCCTGTCGATTAAGCAGTTTCTCTGACGAGGGCAGGAATATGAAGCATTATTCTGCTGGCTCCTTCGGAAGAATCCCTGCGTGGACCCAAAATTCAACAATATTAGCGAAAATAAAATGGCACCGATTCAGCATATCAACTAATAAGGGGAAGGGGGAGAATCGATTAATTTTGGATTTACATTTTCCTTTTACTTGGAATAATTATACACAGATTTCATCACATTACTGACGCATGTTATGCTCTTGACAGACGGACATAGTGGATATAGAGACGTAAGCAGCTATTTACTTAACTAATACAGAATAATCGCACACTTTACGATGAGTGGAAGGAGAGTGCTAAGGCTCTCCAACGTAAGCTAGCTGCAAGGTTTAAGCATACAAGGAAGAAAAATATTAGTTTGAGTGTTTTTCAGTTAGAGGTGAGGATTACAAAGATGGCACAAAGTTGTCTGTTTATCAAGTCCGTAGAACTTCCCGTTTTGCAGTTTTAGGATAAGCTCAGGTTATGGACTGTGTCGAAGTTTGTTTTCTGGGTGTCACTTACTCTTTGGCGTCCTCAGTTGTATTTATGTAAAAAATACAGCTTTTTAAGATTAGTTGGAAAGTGCTTCGAAACACACCATTGTGAAGCATAGGCAGGAACCGTGTGTCCTCCTCACCTTGCAGCCTTCACATGTAATGACCCCGTAGTGGATTCCAGATGACTTGTCTCCACAGATTTTGCATGGTATAACTTCAATTTGGGCTGAAAAGTCAATAACATTGCAGGTATTTAAGCCGTCAATGAAAAGGCCTGTTTATCTCACCAGAACTCAAATCAGCATATCCCCATCCAGAACATTCCTTTTGCATTCCTGGAAAGTTTCATCATATACTATGTACAGCTTCAATGTCATTGCAGAAACATTACGATTTACTTAATCTGAAAAGAAATAGTAAAATTGTAATGTGTGCATATAAGACAAAAAGAGAAGACAGACAATCTGTGTTTTGTGTGACAGAATACCTGTTAGAATACTAAATAATAATGGATAATGGGTCGATTTTTACCATATTGCATCATGCATTCATATTTCGACGGGAATGTGACTGAGTGATATATCAAATGATTGCTTGACTGATTGAAAATGATTACGTATCCATTCTACCTAGTTGTCAATTCTGCTGTTTAGCCAAGTACTCCATTCTGTATCAGTTTTGACCAACTTTCAAAGAAAAATACCAGAATTTATCTCATCCAGTTGTATCAATGTTTCAGTACTGAACACAGGTTTCATACTATTTATTAGTTCATACAGCACAGTGTAACATACTCAGTACATGTGGTAGCTCTGCTCACAGCCCACGGATGACAGTTAACCATCAGACTTGCACCACAATGTACGCAAAGGTGAGTTAACACATATAGCACCTGCTGAGACTGCACACGTACCATAAAGAGATTAGCTATGCAATCTAATCCTAAAACATTTCTTCAGCTGCATTACTGTACTTCAGTATGGTTTAGTAGATACGGAAAATCCCTTCTTATTTTTCATATCTGTGTACTAGTCTGTTTCAGGCAGGTAATAGGAAAAAAAGTTTTCTTTGCCGCAACATGGTAAAAACCACGGTTAAGGTTTGACCACGAATTATTCTATCCTGAAGTGTAAAATACAGGGACACTAAAACAACTTTAGTAATTCGTAACTCCGTTCAAGTAAAATCCTTAAGTGAGACCACAGCTACAGATGTGGCCAGGAATACAAGCAAGACACAAAAATGAATGAAACCTCAATGACAGAAAGGATAATTTCTGCTTTAGCAAATTAAATCGTACCCACTTCTACATGTTGGCCACAGATACCAGCATGATAAATCCTAAGGTTTACTGCAAAATTAATATAGTCAATGAAAATGCAATTATGATTTTGTTTGCAAAGATTTTGAGGAGCGTCTGTGGAGAGTGGATGACGATCCATCTAAAAATCTTTGTAGTTTAAACATATCCATCTATTCATCAATCCATCGAAATAACCGCTTCTCCAGTAAAGGGTTGGAGAGACAATGATATGCAGACATAAAAGAGGACATTTCTCACTGCGATCACACTCATCCACATTGTCACGTGCCAACAGCAAACCTCACACTTACCCACAAGTTCATTTTTCATTTTCTGCAGCCTTATGCTAAAGTGTGAGTATGGTAAGGTACTCAGCAGTATCACAGAGACCTGCTGAGCGTGTGTGTGTGTGTGAGATGGATGTGTGTGCGTGTGTGTGTGTGAGAAGAGTGGATATGCATGTACAACCGCTGTCTCTGGCTTGACAGGATAAGCAGAGACAGTAGCCCCATAATAAGATTAGAACGGGAATACGTGTCGGATATGGAATGTTCCATTTCGCTAAGCTACGGACCAGTCTGCCGGGGACCTGTTTGACTGGTCCCTGCCAACTTTCATCATCCAGGACCAGTTGCAAAATCAGCCACTCCGGCTTAAGTTTCAGTCACGGATGGGTTTTAACGCTGATGAAAGGCTGGACACCCTCAATCTCCGGATACTTAACAGAAGGTCATTTGCTTTTTCTTCCATAATGCCCATTGCACTCAGTGACAGAGACCCTGTGGTGCACGTTTCACAAAAACGGCCTGGCATTTCCAAATTAAATGTAATGTTAAAAAGATGTTTATTAATTTCCTCATATATGGTGCTTTTTTGTATAATTTAGTTCTATATTTTGAAAAATGGCATTAAAAATATCAAGAAGAAAAAGAAAAATGAATTTGTGCCACTGTAAGAAATTTGCAGAGAACAACTAAACACTTTTAAAGAAAACCCAGAAATATTGTGTTACTATGTACTGTTCTATTGTGAATATCCATCCATCCATCCATCCATCCATCCATCCATCCATCCATCCATCCATCCATCCATCCATCCACCCTGCAACTGCTTATTCAGTGCGAGTTTGCAGGGTATTGGCATTTTGTTTTGTGAAATTGGAAAGAGGGAAAATTATACATATATATTGTGTAATATTTTCACATGCAATATAAGTTAAGGATGGCATGGTGGTGCAGTGGTTAGCATTGTTATCTCACACCTCTGGGACCAGGGTTCCAGTCACCGCCTGGGTTACATGTGTGTGGAGTTTGCATGTTCTCCCCGTGTCATCGTGGGGTTTCTACCGGGTACTCCGGTTTCCCCCCACAGTCCAAAGACACGCAGAGGCTAATTGGAGTTACTAAAAAAAATGCCCATAGGTGTAAATGGTGTGTGAGTGTGCCCTGCAATGGGCTGACCCCCTGTCTTGGGTTATTCTCCGCCCTGTGCCCATAGCTTCCAGGATAGGCTCCAGACCCCTCCATGACCCAGAAGGATAAGCAGTTTGGAAAATGGATGGTTGGATGGATGGATATAAGTTGTTCATGTTTTATAAATGTCATCATCCAAATCTCTTATCAATTTGCACTGTAATCATATTTAAAATGTGTAACAGGCAGGAAGGTGGGAGGGCAAGATCTGAAGATCTGAAGATAGTTGCATAATAGGAGGTAGAAATCAATGATGTCCTCACCTCCTTGTAGTTGTCACTCTTTGCCCCGATTGTGGCAGCCTCTCAGAAGGTGTCTGAGGCACCCTGAGCACACTCTATAAAGTGAAGTGTGGGGTCAAGATGCTTGGACCCTGTTGAGAATCAGGAGCAGGCTAAAGTAATGCAGGAGCGAGATTGTAATCAGAGGTGAGGACCATCATCCACCACAGCTGCAGAATGCAGGACTGTGACTGTGTTCCTGGCAATTTGTGTAATGGATTATGTGGTAGAAAAACATGGGATCTTTCGTTATTTACAAAAATGCTGCCAAAATCAAAAAGATGCATATATAGAGTTTGAGATTAATTTACGGTTATTCGTATCATATACAAAATCTGACAAACATAAGTACTTGGGATTTCTCAGAGTAGTAGGTGAAAGTATCTTAAAAGCCCTTGACTAATTGGAATTATAGGTCTGCGTACCCGTGAGTGTTTGGAAACACTGACACTGTTTGGGGTGCTAAGGACATTTTAAAAAGATTCGCAATTGTGAAACACAAATATTTAATCTCTTACTCAACCTGGATTAAACACTGGAAATTAAATGTGAATTTATTTCAAAAAAGGACAATATTTTTCTAACTATTGTAACTTTGTATATTTTAATGCATCTTTAAAAAAATAAAAGAATTTGTTAAAACACTAAATAATAATCTTTTAGCTCAGGTAATGATGTGTCATGTGTCATTTTAAGAATGAATCCGTGTGCATTGTAATGGATTCACATTGACTGGCACGAGCTTCTATCATTAATGAGTAGCAAGTCAACATGGAACTGAACTTCTAAGGAGGATCTTAGGAGGAAGAGAAAGTTTTTTTTGTTTTCTGTTCACTTCCTTACCAATTGAACCTACCACGCAGAAGCAGTGACAGGAACAATCTAGAAGAGCCTTTTATCAGACTCCTTCCTTCGTCAGGTTAATGGCAGTTATTAATTCACTCATATAAGCAATGCAAAAACACAGCTTTCAAGAAGACAATATAGATTTTGCAGTGGAAGAATTAATGAGAACTGTCACTGGCTTTGAATGTGTCATCGAAAGCAAAACCTGTTTAACAAAATGCTTAAAAATGAATAAAACGCTCTTCTATTTAAATTATTATCTACAGTCTAGCTGTTTAGCAGATATTCTCCGCTGTGGTTTACTTACAAAGCAGTAGATTTCGCAGATAGCTTTTGACCCAAAAGACTTTCCCAAAGGAAAGTGATGTTAAAGACGTGCCTGAATGTGATTTATACTGGAATGAGAAATCAGACCTTAGGATATTTACTTTATAACATCGTTGCTAAAGATATTAATGAAAAACATGAAAAATGAATAAAAATTAATGATAAGTGCATCTCTACAGTGCAACGAAGGTACGTGTCATTTTTGTAGGTTTTGGTTGTAGTCGGCGTCCATGCAAGGCCAGTGTCATCCAAGCAAGTCAGGGTTAATAGACTTGTAATTTTACTGACCCACTTCAACCAAGCCATCTTCCCACAAACTAGCTGTGCCAGCTCCAAACTGGGTCACAGAACTCCAGTCAGGGTGACCGCATACAGAGAAAGTCATTGTAAGCCTTCACATTATTACTGCATGGAGACCATGTCCAACGACCATGTGTTATAAATAGCTCCAAAAACAGGTCATTTTGTAAGGGATAGGAAAGGAAGTAACTTATTTGACAAAACAATGTAAACACAAATGAAATTCAAAATCTAATATATAAATACACAAGATAATAACCCAAAGAATCAAAGACTTATTTCTAGCGGGTGGGACCAAAAGCACAGGGATTCCATTGTGTGAATTCATCTCCATGGACAGAAGTAATGAAATTAATTTCTGTTAGGTTTCTATATGGATGAATGAACTTAACCTATCGATTCGCCATAACCCTAAGCCTAACCCTGCATACATTCAGACAATGATGCAGAGTCCAGTCAAAGATAATATTAATGATATTTATGACATCCCGATATTTTATGTAAATTATATACAACAAAGGCTTCCTTCATATATATCATATACAATAAAACATGGAAAATAATGGAATAATTTTAAGCCCTAAACAACAGGGACTTTGTAAGAAGGCTTTGATTCATGTAAGTCAGGTACGCCATCATGGCTACGTAGTACCACTGTTAGTAGGGTATTGGTAAGGATTCAAGAAACCACAGACAAATGGAAAGTATTTGTTGACCAACTTAATCAGAACAAAGCAAAAAATAGACCTAGTGGGGATTTGTAATAAGCTTGCTGGTAACGAAGAAGCCACAGTTCTTAGAAGTATTAATTCAATGCTTAATTATTCAGTAGCCAAATCACGAGAACTGACTATGTTGGAGCTTCTCTGTTGCAATATTTGTCATATTCTTGTGTTTTAATTATGCCAAAATGTCTGTCATATTGCACATACCACAATCGCTTGGTTGAAGCACATGTTGTTGGGTACTAGCTCCGATTCTGCACTGTTTGCCTCCCTGCCTCTCATTTCTTAATTGGATTGAAATATTTATATGCGGTTTCTTATTACTTTCCTCACGCTTTGTCCCGAATGTAGTCATTCCAAGTTACGTCACATGCTCCACTGACATAAACGGGCCACAAAGTTCATTCTAGGAAGCAGAGGTCAGTTGGCATGAGCTTCTCCGCCTCAAATGGTTTGCAGTCCAGTTTTAGTTATTCTTGTGTGCCGGAGACCACAGCAGCACTGATTAAAGGTCTGATGCACATCTGGCCCCATGTAGCTAGAAGCACACAGGTGCTCGGCTCACTCCTAGCAGCCACCTTGTGGGGCACCCTGCCTCCGAAGGCCTCAATGGAGCTGGCTCTCCGTCATTAATGACAGGAACCTCCAACCAGGGCTAATTACTTCAAACAGCTGAGTCAGCCGTGGGCTGCAGGTCAGCTAGATTTAGGCTGACGTGTCGTCTGTTGTGGTCACTTTTGTGTCTGATTCATCCGCAAAGACCGGGAGCTTTAGCTTCATAACCGGTGTAAGATTTCTCCAGGTAGCAAAAAGCTATACACTGGTGGAGGCTTTCATAATCCTTGTCTTGTCCATCTGCAACTTAAGAGGTTCCCCCCATCTCTTTGTACTGCCGTTGTCAGGGTAGGATACGGTTCTCTCTTAACTTGACCGTATATAGACAATTTCATGTAGCTAACATATATATGTACTCCAGTTTATACATATTACATATGCTGTTTTACGAGGAGCAGCGCAGTACTGCATAACCTTGACATAGCTTTAATACAATAAATAATGAAGCAATCGAATGCCATGCAAGATAAAGCCAGCTAACCGTAACATGCATAATGAATGCGGCATATCCAGCAGCCACCGTGTGCTTGACAAATGCGCCCTGGCATCCTCTTCCGCTCGACCTGAGATGCCCGCGGATCTAAGGCTCAGCCCGCGGAGTGCCGGACTCCTCCTATGGATCCTGCAAACTGGGGAGTCAAACTTATTTTATAAGGCTTCTTCTGCCAGGACGTACCCCTCTTCATTTCGGACACTGGGATGGGGAGTCACGAATGCAGGGACGCAAGAAAAGAGGAAGACAACAAAAGACAGAACGTTAATCTGTTGGGAATATAAAATTACTACTGCCAATACAATAATCTGTGTATCACGAGGGATTTCTGATGGGATAAATAGCTACATTTAGTCATTATTGCTTTGACTGACGGTGACCTGCCATAAAATATTTTTCCATTCCAGCCGATATTTAACCAGCAGCTGGACAGACAGTGAATCTTGCAATCCAGGGTGACTTCTGATAGTCACATAATTGACCTTTGTCTTATATACATCTACAGAACTGCGTTAAATGAATAATTTGGGCACTTACCCTAAATGCTGAATATTTCTCATACACAAAACATGGTTAAAATGTCTCTTGCTTTGGTATATAATAATTGCAGTTGTTTGCTTAATGTACCATCTCTCAATGCAAGAGAATTTCAGAACAGAGACACTTTTAATCTATTTTCGCCTAGTTGATTTTACTTGATTTAATCCATTAGCTGATCATCACAGATTGCTGTGCTGTTTCTCAAAGAATCATCAATAACGTTTAAAGACAGACTGACAGATTCTGAGGGGTTTCATTCTCCTATAACAGATTCATCCCAAATTCATCACTGGCACATTGGCACAGTAAAGCGATTGTACGTTTGTACATTGTTTGCTGTTAATGTTAAGCTAGTGGTAATGGATCCTAAGCGTAATAAATACTATGTGTGTGTTTCTCCCCAACATCTCACTGCTAAAAGTCTACACAAGAAATTAATTTCAGTTGCTGATCATGTACCTTCTGTGTACATTTTTATCTATGCCATGCGCCCATGTGTCAGGGAAGGGGGCGGAGTCAAGGGTTCAACAATTCACTGTTTTGGGCATAAAGAACATGAGAGCATAGAAGCAATTGTCCAGCTCTCATGGATTAACTTCTTGTTCAAGTCAGAGAGCAAGACATGTATTTTATGACCAGTGTACCTGGCTGTTAGACGACGAGGGGGCCAAATTAACTTTAACGATCCTCATAATTAAGCTTGAGATCACCATACTGCAGCGACTAATGGCAGAGTCAGCTTGACAAATAGAATGGGACACGAGAGTCGCCTAGACCCTTAGAACAAACCGGTTCAAGTTTTGTGGCTGCATTTCTCGTACTTGTCCAGGTGTTGTAGCTAGAGAGAGAAAAAAAAAAACCAACAACCTCAATTGACTCTGTGACAAAAGAGAAACGCTCATGTCTCCAGTCCCCCCCCCCCAATATAATAGTAACCATCTCAGCATGATAACGCTGATGCAGTGCACAGACTCTTGCTCTGGCCATTAACTCCTGCAGGGGGTCCTCCCGAACGAACCGTCCCTAAAGCCAGCCCAGAGAGCAGGCCGGCTCTTACGTAAGAACGGGACTGCAGAGCTAGCGTTTCCGCTTTAAGTAAGGCTCAGCTCGTCAATCCCATCAGAACCCTCTTTGTTCCCAGGTGTGCACAATCATTAACACCGTTACTATGCGTGACTTATTAGACACGGAAACTTCATTCATTCGTGTTAGTTAGGTAGCGTTGCTCCGCTATAAATGGCTGTGTGGGAATATTTGATGCCATTTTACAGCTCCTGAATGAAAACTCACTGTGTGCAAAGTATTCAAATTAATTAACACATTTAACAATGTCATCAAAGACAGGAAAAAAAAAACTATATAAATATTATATTATCTGGGGGTGGCAGAGTGATGCAGTGGGTAGCATTGTCTCCTCTTATCTCCAGGGTTGGGGGGTTAGAATTCTCCTCTCTGTGTAGGACTGTGGGTTTCCTCACAAAGGACAATGAGATGCGGCCAGCTAAGTGGAGCTTCTGTCATGGGATAAATAAAGTACCAACCTATGTGCCTAAATTGCCCATAATGTATGCTGCTCTGTGATGAACTAGCTTCCAGTTCAGGGCATACCCCCTGCCTTGTGTATTATGCTGGCTGTCTGGTAAATAATATATATATATACACACACACACATACACACACCGCCTTATTTAGGCAGCGTTCCCCATTCTAAATATTGCACATTATCCTTCTGATGACTGAACTATAATGGTAGCAATCTGAACTATATCAATCAGACAGTTTGCACATTGCTGTGGTCACTTTTAAATAACTGATTCTCATTTTGGCCTTCAATCTATCAGAGCACAACAACCGCAACAGAATCCAGAACAAACGCAGGCCTTCCGCTCTTTATATTCATTAGATTTATAACAAGGGCTGTTAAGAAACTGAAGAATGGTATTTGGAAATAACAACAGCGACCTTGGTTATTATGGTACATGTTAATAGAATCGGTTAGTGTTTTATATAAGCTTTGAATTTTGTACACAACAGATTAAAAAGCATTTAGCAGGACAATACTTGTATATGTACTGTTCATCAGACCAGAGGAATCAGATGGAGTGGAAAGGGAACAAATTGTACCAAAGGGGAATTTAAAAAAAAAAAAAAAACATTGTAGGCATATAGAGTATGAGACATCTAGCAGCCCTGCAAAAAAAAAATAAGACTAGTGCAACACAAAGGACCTGTACATGCGCAACATAATCCACTCAATATGGGATGAACGCATTTCTGAGCCGGAGTGTGCGTGGTTGCCCCAGCGATACGAAGTGCCACATGAAGTGAGCTAATTGATTTTAAATCATCAGAGGTGCTCTTCATCTCTGGGGGTTCTCAGTCTCTAAATAGTTACTTAATTAGCTTAATTAGGGGACATGAGCACCGTGATAATTCAATTCAGTGTGTGTATACAGCAAGGTCCCCGTAATCATACGCTGTCCACGGATGTTTTGGAAAGCAGATGTGTTGCCAGAATGCATCAGGCTCGTCCATTAAAAATATCAGCTGTGCTCTCCGCACTGTATTGGTGCCAATTTAAATTTCATCACTGAAGCAACTGATGAATTAATTGACAGGCCAAAGAGCATAATCAGCTACTATGTATGCGTAGAATTGACACAATTATTTTCTTCCATATGATGCAGTACTAATTTATGTAGCTCAGTCCATGGTGGGCCAGTGACTCACTGGTTTGCACTGTAAGCCCAGAGCTTCAGGGCTTCGGACTTGAATTTAACCCATGATTCTGTATATGACTTTTCAACTAATAATCCATCCATCCACTTATGTAATGAGGGGTCGGAGGAAAGGGGCTTGGGTTGCAGACTATCCTAGGCAGCACAGGGTACAAGGTGGGAGGGGCAACATGCTAAACCAGTGATAATAAATAAACTTCCACACCTTACCATCTCCATTAAGGAAGCAAGACTTGGTACCAATGAAATTCCTATATTCAGGTTTCATATTGCGTCACCCAAAATACTGCATCATATATATATATGTATATATATATAATTTCTGATTTTAAACGACCTGTTTGATGAAAATGTTTTCTGGCTTTCATTTCTTGTGTTTTACATTACAATAAAACAACTATTTTCTTTTATAGCTATAAACATAACAATGATAGCCAGCGAGTTTTACCAAAATGAAGATCACGTGACATTACTTAATCACCATAAATTATAGCAGATTTTGCAGAAATTAATTTCACTAAATTATGATAAATATATAACAGATATTCATTTTTTGGGTAACATTTTCCAGTAATATTTGTGCTATTTATTAGAACATCACTGCATAAATTAAGAAAAAGAAAACAATCCAATATCGTTTAGAAAGGTTTCTCGACGTCACCTTGGGCTAAAAAACAGAGATGTCACGTTAACTGCTATGTAATCCTATTTTACCACATATGAAATCAATTCACCAAGGATATTTCACTGAAAGAAATGTGCCTGACCCTGAAGACTTCTTGCGCTTTGAAGATAGTAATAAAAGGACAAACATCAAACAAAAAGGAATATATGTAAAAATTAACAAAAAGATACTATCTTTTTTGGACTGATCATCTACCAGTAAGAATTAATTTCATGGTGCAGTGAAAATAGATTAGTATCGTCCTTTTTATTGCCTTGAAGTAAAGGGAGATTTGATCAATCGACTTAGTAACTTCATTGTTGTAGCACTTCCTCTAGACGGCAGGGAAATTCGAGAGACTCTCGATAAACAACAGAACAAAAGCAAAAACTGGATTATCCTGCAGCATGTTAACACATCTTTGTTGTTGCGTGCTTGAACTGATTTATTTTCGATAAACATTTTTAGACCAAAGACATTGGCCAAAAAAACCATAAAAAAAATAGCAGATGCTTCCGCTGAACTGTTCATTTTAGTTCGTTTTTTCAAAAGTGGAGCGGAAACACCATGAACGTGCTTAATGACTATTGTAAAGGGCAGAGCACCCGGGATGTCAGTATCACACGCTATCAAATGTTTCGATCCACTAGGTGTCACTATGCCTGTTCTATGTTGTCATTTATAATACTCCATAACCACAGCCTGAGCACAAGCCTGTTACCTTCATGGCAGCCTTTAACAGAATGCATGCCAAGAGTCCCTGGCTGAGGGCTGAAAGACTAATCACATAAATAACCTCCCACCTTGACATTAAAAGACAAAATCTGTGCTTCACCACAAAACTGAACTAAATCCGTAGCCAACAAAGGATTCAAATTTGTCCAAACAACAGAATCACCGAGCCATTGAATAAACTTACAAAGTACCATCTGAACCTAGAAAAAGACTTTTTGTGGGACTTGCTCCGGTTAGGCCAGAACCTTGTGACACAGGGATGGGAGGAAGCAATACGGCCTTTATTTGGGGACGGGAGTGGAGAGTGGAGATGGTCTTAACAACCGGCGGAGAGGAACGATGACAAAAGATAGACATTTTGGCATCAATACAATGGGGGAAACACCCACGGAGACAAAAAAAGGCAGAGGGGAATAGACAAGGCTAACGCAGGAGTGCGGTCAGGCATTGGAGCCAGCATTGTTTACCGGGAGCCAAAGAAAACAAAAGTAGCCTGATATGACGAACAGTCATATAAATGAGTGGGTTCATCTGCGGAGTTTGCCCTGCCTCAGCTCAGTCTTTAACACAAATATTTATTTAGAAAGTCAGACACCAACACAGATATCTGAAATTTGCTGGTTAAAAAAAATCTGATTCAAATGCTTTACAGACAGGGTAATTAAAAAAAATACGCGTAAATAAAAATTCATCCTGCCACATCCCTGCCAGTCAAATGAATAGCATGAAGGCCTTCAACAGAAAACTCTTAATCGACCTGCGTTAGTGTAATGTGTCAGAGGTGAGGGGGCATACACTGATTCCTTCAAAAGGTCCCCTCCAACAGACCGGAGAATGAATCAAGTAAACCTGTCAGAAGTGACTAGTGAAAGGAATAAAACACAACAGTGTCAAGGAAAAAGGCACGACACATTTGCATAGTTCGTAACCGTAGTGGTACCTAATTACAGTAGCTGTTCGGCCTTTCAGCTACAACATGCAGGTGCTGTGTCATGTAGCTATATTACAGTTGATTGGCTTATACTACCCTACAAACACTCCTGTTTTCACAAAAAAATATAAATAAAAACAAAAACAGAAAAAGTTTCTTTTAAATGTTTTAAATTCTGCAGAAATGATCATTTTACTAAAAAGTATTCATTGGTATAATACTTTAATAGCAGGAAAAGTCATTACTGGCTGTCATTAGGGTAAATAAAGAATTAAGTGACACCTGTATCTTCATGACTTCATCTTCAAACACAATACTGTAAAGAATAAGGATTTTTCATCTTCTTAACTACCAACATAAATAGTTTAAATCATCTCTTCAGAGTTTAGGATCCTAAAAAACCTGGACGGGAGAAGATGGCTAGTAACAAAGACATCAGTCTTGAGGTCTTCTTCAATTTTGAGCAACCTGGGGTCAAAGCACATGGATAGACTGACACAGTCCTGGACTGAAGGTCAAGAAGGCCATACTGACCTCTAAGCCTCTCTGACAAGTGCTGCAGAGACCAGTGACCCAAAAGGCAAGGTCAAGAGGGCCCTGTTCTCACAGCTTAAGACATCCTCCGCAGGAACACCACAGTCCACTTACACTACTCAACTCACTGATGTGCTACGAAACACTCATAATGAATGCTTGAAGAGCCATGGCCTTTGCCTCGGCCTTTGTGGAGACATGGTAATCTCCACGAGTGAAGGAAGTCAAGGGAGCAAGAAGACAATAGAGAATAGCTTCTCCTTCTAGAAAGTACTTTTTCTCCCATTCTCTGGACACAGCCAAGAGCCACTGCAAACACACACAAACACCAGAGGGCACACCCAGAAAGTGTTCCAGGCCACTGCTCTCTGACCGACCTCTTCTGATCCACCTTCATGTGACCATTGACGGATACCCCCAGAAAAATCTACTACTTGATCTACACAGATGATTTTCTTACGATGCAGTGTGGAATTAGTCAGTATTAATTACATATTTAGCTACAGTTTTTGATTCATGCTAATTTCATTTACATCCATGTCATTGATGTATATTTTGGTCTTCAGGTAACATTAGCTGAAGACCTGAAGTTGCAAAAGCTGTTTTTCTTTTTGAAGCATGCTGAAGCACTGTAAATTCACACTTTTCCTCTTCTGCACATACTTTCTCAGAATTACGTTCAATTCACTCAGAAAGCAAGTGAAGAAAATACAATAAGCATTTAATTCCTAGCGTGCATTTTCACACTGTTCAAAAGATACGTCTTAGTTTGAGAGCACTGCAGTGCTGCACAGCATAAACTAGGACACGTACAATCAACATGGCAAGAAAATAGCAGCCTTCTATTAATGCAAAATAGTCTATTGTACAAGAGTTGCAAAACATTTAACGTGCGTAGGAAAATTATTTCTTCTCTCTGACAATAATGTATGGCTGCAGCTATCACAAAGGACACTGAGGTGACATCATTTAGTTTGCATGGATAATTATTATATTTTATTGTAATGAAAAAGTAAGTGTTTTTCCTGATCGCTGAATACAATTCTGCTACGATTATTGTTCTGTTTCCTCCTTCACAAATTTTGCCTTAAAATTTCATTCAATATGTAGTATGCTGTGCTACAATAGATTTACTGAAACTAGTCATATGAAGTATTCATTCATCTATAACCACTTCTCTATTACAGGGTCTTGGTGCATATGCAGTAGGCATAGCTTAAAGAGGTTAGTGAGAATGTCAGTCCCATGAAATGGTAAATGATGAGAACTGGATCCTCCCAACTGTTGACTATCTGAATCATTCTATTAAACACAATGCTCTTTTTCCTAATGGCTGTCATGCGTTGTACAATTATCAAAAAGGTCTTCATCCATCTGTCTTCCAACTGCTCATCCAGTATAGCCTTCATATTATTTGTAATAAATGTACCTATGCTTTTTATTTTTACCAGAGAATTAGACGCAAGTATAAAAAAGGATGTGTAGAGGGAGATGTTCATGGAAATGATATGTGACTCGTTTTCCATGCTCCCTTGGAAACACTGAGGGCCTCTTATAGCTCATTACTGTTGGCCTGAACCAAAAAGGCACAATGGCGGAGGTACTATAATGGACTTCCACTGCCTTGTCGCTTAGGATACCTTAGTAATAGCCTTGCTGTGGGACACAATTTAATTCAGTGAACTTTTTTTTTCCATAGTGCCTTCAAGGGGCTCTTATTAAAAGAGCAAATTTATCACAAAGACAGTTTGGGACCTCAGTGTCATACAAACATGTATGTAAGACTATTATCATTGTTATTATTATTATTCACAAAAAGATATTTTGCACAAAGCAGCAAGCTTTAATCCAAACCTACATTGAATGTGTTTGTTAGTGTTTATCTAAAGCCACTGTCGACTTATTTATCTATTTCAACATGTTCATTTATGCAACATGTTTTTACCATCACGTATTCTAAGACTTTGTTGTAACTAGAAAGCAAAAATATCTTCAGTAAAAACTTTCATCATCAGTAGAATATGATCTGACAGAGCAGAAATGGCTAATTTGTTGTTACTTTGTAGGTATTATGAAGAAATTGCACTCACCTTCCCAGTGACCTGGAAGAAGGTCAGAAAAACACGAAAGGAATCTAGATAATTCTGCCAGGGCAGATGTGGGCTGGGCCCTGTAACCCAGATCACTGTCTGAGCTCTGTTATGTCATTTGCCAGCTGTGACTGGGTGCTCTGTCACAGTGGAACGTAATTGGCGTGGTTTTAACGTGGACAAAGGACTGAAATCCACCAGGGCTTTCTCGGATGGCTGCTACTCTACCAAGTTGTGCAGGCGAGCCTGGCACTGGCGATTCGCTTAGAGCCAGCGACGTGACCCACGGTGTGGAAGTAGAGCGGCGATCTCGGAGGAAAGGCACACTCGCAGCCTTCAAGGCAGACGTGAAGTCATGAGGGGGACCGCAGACCAGCTGCGTCAGACGCCGGGCTGGATAAACATCACAAACAGGCACACACTGGGATATTAACCCTCTTCCAACTTTGAAGATGATGAGCCCCCCCCCCCTTCAAAGGCTGAGCGAGTTTTCATCAAATCGCCTTGGCAAAAGACACTTCAGTGACCTGCGGGCCTCGCGCATCTGAGAGGGCGTCCTGAGTTGCCACCGTACACTGGCATTACCGCAAACCAGAATGAGCAGCTCACCAGATCGGATTTCAGCATTATGTAACCGCTGATAGCGTTCAGAGGCTCTCTCTCACACACTCAGGAGAGACAAGAAGAGATTAGTCCTATTTATATTCAGCTATTGAGATTCTGTGGAGAGTCAGAGCTTGTCAGCAACACCAGCACTAAAATTAACTCTGGGGTCTGGCGGCAAATATGCGAACGTCCACTTGCAGCAAGACGCACGCCGTTTGCTCTTAGTGCTCCTGCAAGCTCACCTTGGAAACAATAAATAACGTCAAAAAAAACCCCTACAAGTCTTCAAAGAGCAGGAGTGATGAGTAGCCACAAGAGCAGGCCTGCAAGAGCGAACACCAATCTATCCAAAAAGCATCGTCATACAGCTCTGCGGCTTCAGCTTCAGGGAGAGGCTGATAAGCTAACGAATCGTATGAGACAGGTTTTCACATTGCATTCCTTGGCTTCTTTGTGTAGGGAAACAAGTGCCTCTGGAATAGCAGTATCTAGTCGAGAGAATGGACAGCAAATAAAACTGCTTCCTGAAGAAACTGTGAAGTTGGGTTCAAAGAACAACCTGGGCGCTCACACTGTGCCCACACAGCATGGGTGGAAAAGTGCAAGAGGTCAAGGGTCATGAGGCCCATTGTAACCAGTGTGACCTTGATCTGCGTACACAGAGGGATCTGCTGGTTTAAAGTAGCGATGGGAGCTGTACAACTTCGAAACCCACAGTGGATGGGATTATCACTCCCTGTCAGTCATTCATAGGTTCAATTCCCCATTGGTTACTTCCCAGTGAATTAAACCAGGCAGTGATTGACAGCAGACAGTAATCTGACTCCCTGTGAGTTTACTGTGAAGCCTCATCGCTCCAGTTAGAACGTTAATATGTGGCACCTACAATTAAGAAACACGTAAAGCAGAAAAATCACACATAAAACTAAACCGAAAAACTTCAATGATAAAAGCTCTATATTTAGGCAAAAAAGGAAAGAAAAGATGAGCTCGGCACTGTTTATTTACTTTTTCCATCACTTAATTCAGAGCTTTAGGGAATTTAAATAAAAATAAACATACTTATGAGATACTTTAGCTGTTAATAAAAAAGGGCTTTCTCAGGATTGCAGAATTTTAAAAGTGACAGAGCTCGTATAAAAGGACGTTATGCACAAATTTGTAGACATAAAGGCCATTTCTCTTCTTTTGGCTTTTAAACGCATTTTTACCTTTTCTGCTTTTTCTTACTAATTAAGTTCATAAAATGTACTGAGACATTCGATGACACATGATGCGTAACTAAGGACACATAAAACAGAAGCACCATATGTTTGTCATACATCCATTCTTAAGGGGATTATTGATTTGTATAATCATCTGTAAATTGCATAAATCTAAGCCAATAGTTAGCGGGAAAAATACTACAACAAATAATTGCACCAAAAAAAAAACATAACATAAACAAATGGAACCCCAAATCGCAATCTTTAATAAAAAAATAGCTACGAACCAACTACAATATTGACAGAGATTGATAGAGATTACAGAGACGTCCACCTTTAGAAGGCTACTGAACGATATTGGCATTGTGACATCATTCGTGGAAATGGCCCCATATATCTACTGCTTTGTTTTAGCACACAGCCTCTGAAGTTCAATGAAGCATGTAGGTCAGGCCAATGCCATTCAGAATGCTCCAAAATGTCGATGTCTGCTCAGTGCAGCAAAGCCCAATGACGTGACAATAGGTAACTCGGCCATCCAGTGGCTTTTACTGCGAACGAATCTCTGACACTGAAATCTTTGTTATTGCCTACCTGCTCCCTTCTATTACTAAGATCCTTAAAGATATAGGAGGCTGTCCTCTCCACAAATAGGTCAACTAGGCTGCAATTTGTCTAAGACTAGAAAGCACACAGAGACCCGCGGACTAGCTTCAGAGATGGTAGCAGAGGTGAAGTAAGACAACCAGCTGGATACGTTTAGATTCATGCAAAGACAACTACACCTCATACATTTTTAGTGGCTGATACTGTTACATTAAGCGTGGTTCTGGAAGAGCCACAGGCTGCTGAGCAGCGGGGTTGAACGCCCCAGTTCAGCTTATTTAATATGTTAATGATGATGCCTATGTATTTATGAAGGTAGCCATCAAGAATACACTAGTAGCTACACTGAAGCGAACTATTGTGTAGTCAGAAGTCTTTCCGGAGAAACACGACGATACAGGAAACTCAGCCGGCAGATCAAGGATCAACCTGTACCAGCTCTGTGAATGAAGTCTTCATCAAATAATGGATCTGGAACTGTACATGGGAAGCCATAAGGAAATAAATCAATCAACCTTAAGCAGCTAAATGCCCCGTAGGAGTATCATTCGACAAAAACATGCAATATTAAGATGAAAGCATTTAATTAAAAATTAGACGAGAAAAGCCAACCCTTTGATTTCTTTGTAAAATTCAAAAATAAAATAAATTATAAGCTGCGGAGAACTGTGTTTAATTCTAAGGGTATAGCGTAATAACACATCGTGCAATACTGGAGACAGTGCTGAGGTGTATTGCTTGTTCAAACAGATAAACTTCTTCTCTGCGAGCATCCGTTTAGGCCTCCACAAAAAAGCGGAGAGTGCAGTTAGTTAGAATTGCTCCCCAGCCAAAATATGCTCTGTCGTTTGCTGAAACGGGCCCAACGAACACATACACGTAACAAAGAGAAGAAACTGGAGACTTGAGAATGACACGATATCAGAGATTGGATAAGTACTACAGCAGAAACTAACTGGAATTGGTGTGTACAGAAAACCAATGAGTTTAGATAATTTCCACTTAATTTTTTTGTGGGAACAAAAAGATAAAAAAAAAATTTAACTCCAAATAACTAAAGGGGCATGTAAAGTCATCCGTCGTGAATTGTCTCAGAATATCAACAAGCGCACTGCCAACTATGAGCCGCCAACTTTTTGGTGACTTTTTAAGATGCCTAAGCTGGAATATTTTTAAGGCACCAGTTACACTGCTTCTCTGTGTGGGTATGTATGCATGTGTCTGTGTGTGTGTAGGTTTGTGATTTTTAGTGGGCAGGACTGCAGTACATGAAAGTTGATACAAGTCCTGGGGCAGACTGGCCCTTGCACAGGAGTCAGAAAAGCAGAGTTTGAACTCCAGGAATAAAAGAACGCTCCACTTCCAATTGTAACCTCACCATTCTCATACGGCGACCCAGTGAACCAAACGTGACTGTATCTCAGACGCGGCTCGTCCAGATTTCTGTGAGGTGGAAGCAGCCTGACTTAAGAAGGAGTATGCTTATGAAAATGACACCGATTTGTCCATAGCCGTGAAAGTCTAAGTAACGCACAGAGATTCGAAACAGGACACTGCAAGTCCCCAGCTATGCCACTGCACTGAACACATGATCTTCCTGCGAGCATCTGTTGTGTTTGGAGGGCCAAGGATGGCCCTGACCTTCATTTCCACCAGAAATATCAGTTTTTAAACTTTTCTTCTTCTGAACAGCCACTTGGGAACTCGTTCTGCTGACATCATTAAAGGCGTAAAGTGAAGAACCACACTACAACAGATCTACAACAAAATTATGTGATTAGAAAAGCATAAGGATAAAATGATTTACAGTTAAGGCAGGTAATAAATTATTTCATTACCTAAACTAATAAATTATTCAGTTGCTTTAGATTTATATAAATAATTTACAAACATTTTTTATCATTCATACCACTGGAGGTGTCATAACACTAACATGAACGTACTTCGAACTGCATCTTCCTGCAATAAGTCAAGTTCCTTAAACACTCTCTCAAATGAACTGTTAAGTTTTAAATGTATTATTTTCAAAATAATTAGTAATATACAAATAATGATCTTGAATTTTGGCATATATAAGTGGTATAAAATTACGTAAACACTAAACTCCCAAACAACAAAGTAATTAATATTTCATTAATATTCAATAATTAATATGTTGGCGCTGTCTCGAGATCTCGTTTTAAGATAGCTGTCTGAACAGACATTTTCACTTGAAACTCACGTTACAGAGGCAAGATTTGCCAGGATTCCTTTTTGTACAGCGGGGCTTTCAGACTGAATATTGTTGACTTCACATGACTTCACCAGCATAGAATGTTCCTACCTTTATGGTTCCTGGCAAGTTTTACATTTACTTTTTTAAAAAAATCTTTGTGTAATAGCACCCGTGCATTTTTTAGGGTTCATTGGTTTGCTACTTAGTTAAATAAAACAACCACATTAAAAACAGAACATTTTGACTTGTTTAAAAAATATTTAAATTGGTTGTGGAATTGTTTTC
>JAODJX010000042.1:10960013-10984903 GCA_026776945.1 Isichthys henryi
GCCCATTGCTTCCGGGATAGGCTCTGGACCCCCTGTGACCCAGTAGGATAAGCAGTTTGGAAAATGGATGGATGGATTTATGCATTGATTAACTTATTGGCTTTTTTAATCTCAAGCTCAGAAATATCAGCAATAGAGAATGATTTAAGGTAATTGTTATGTTACAAAGAACCAAAATAAGTGACCTTCATCTTACAATGATATGAGAATTAAAAATACCTCACAGGTGCATTGGGGGGGATGGGGGGGGGGGAAGAGAGACAATCTTTTTACTGCTGCAATATCTAAAAATATCCATACATATATTTCTGAGGCAACCCATAAGCCTTTTACAATAGATAAATAAATAATTGCTTACAATATACAGAAGAAACTCGTACAAATGTACGGGCTTTGAAAGCAGACTGGTTCTCTGTGCTGCTTCCCATTGGGGTAAGGAGGCTTGTCAAAGGAATGATGGACTTCTGCTATGTGTCATGTTTTCTTCATTAGAGCACTAGGGGACGACTTGTCGTGCATAGACAGCATTCACGCCTGTGCGGTGACAGCAGCCACAGTGATCACCAAGATCCAGCCCCCCCCCCCAGTGAAACAGCTATGCGTTCTTCTGAACGGCTGATGAACTGCCACACAAAGATGGCGTCCAAATGAAGAGTTTGGGTAGCAAATTTTGCTAATGGCCAGGAAGAAGAATACAGGAATGCATTTTTAAAAATAGGTTAGAAGATTTTATTGTTAGGTTTCTACGAACATGGAAACATCAGGTCATCATCCTGGCAGTGGGAAATAAAAAATGGAAGCACAATTTTGCATATTCTCACTGTTTTACTGTCAAAACACATGGAAAATAATGACAATAAGTATTAACTTCTCAGTCTACGCATGTTACCAACGCTCCGCTCATCACTTTGTTACATATATCTCTATAAATCTAACGTATCAAAAGTGAGGAAGAATGTTAAGGCAAGAAAATGATTTTTTTTTTTTAGGTAATAACTTAATCCTATTAATCTCTATGGAAACTAGAGTGCCGATAGCTATATTTCCTGAATGTACTAAATCTGTTCTCCGGATTTCCCTGTTTATTCAGAGGATTCAGGGTGCAGTGGTTGTACTTTATATGGGAGACACCATCGTTATGCTCCTGATGGAGATGCCCTGTCCTGAAATAAGCAGGACATGTAGCCTATAAATGTATATGAAATAATCATGATATATAGCATGTATGACATAAGCATATGATATAAGCACAACAACATAACATACAAACATTGTAATCATCAGATATCCAAAAGCCACTATATGTTTCAATGATGTAGGACCACATGACTGACACTTTGTATTCTTGGACTTATATATTTGGTATAATTTTGATTACATAAAGACATTGCTGTCTTGTTCTGACATCCCAGCTTCTCTTTTTCATTTTTTCTTTGTCTGTCTGATCTGTCTGATGTTCCCCTGCTCTCCTGGTGTTCTAGTTCCTGCACTGTTGAATAAGTGTTGTCCCAAAAAAAATTAAAAAATAAAAAAAAAACCTGAACCAGTACCTTAAATCTTAACGTAACAGAATGACACAGAGCTGTCAACTGAAGTCACCAAGACGACTACGGAAGCGGCCGTTTGTTTGTGTAGATAAGCCACGCATATTTGGGACTCCACTAATATTCATGTAACAGTGCCTTTTGAGAGGCCTGTCAGGAAAGATCCGGGTATGATGAGGTACTGGGAGTAACGTGTACGTCTTACGATGACAAGAACGGAGAAAGGATGACAGGCTGCAGCCAACACAGATTTCATTATTTGACGATTATTTACAACTTCAAATTCACAGGAACAAAGGACAGATTACATGCTGTCATTTTTATAAAGAGCTACTTGCTAGTTAATTCTTTGATTATCACTATCTAATGCTCTATTTGCAAACAAAAAAGCGATCATTGAAAATTGTGAGGAATAGCATTTCCATGACTACAAAATGCTGTGACATATGTCCATTTGATACTGTACAAACCTGTTTTTGAAATCAATGAGTGACTCATGTTTCAAACACATTTTGCAACTTCTGAAACCAGTCGATGGTTGAAATGATGGCTGCAATCAGCCAAATGGGACCTGTCTTGTTAACATATCCTCTTACTGCTCTGAACGCTCACCGCACTAAGTAGTTTTAATCTTGAAATTTGGATTGTATGCATTGACTAGGGGAGCATGTTTGGCCACCCCCACAATTAATCCAAAGTCTAGAAGGAAGATTAGAGGTTTTTATTAACCAGCAATTCTTATCATACACACATTCGATTAAATTATGGTTATTATACACACCCAAATAAATATATAAATATCTAAAAACGATAAATATATTTTCCCATATTACATACATGAAATATGTAAAATAGGGTCATATATTTATATTTCTAGTCTGACAAAAGTGCTGCTTCTGAACAACTTTTTAAATGAACCTACATGTCAAATAAAAAATGTTAACAACATTTTGTTTTGTGTGTAATTTCATATAGACTCAGTGGGTAGCACCATTGTCTCACACCTCTGGTGTCATGTCGAAATAGCTCCGTAATAAGTGATTGTGCAAGTGGGTGCACTTTCTATGGACTGACATTCTATCCATATTGTTGCCCTGCGATGTGCCCTCTGCTTCCTGGGATAGGGTTCAGGCTCTCTCAAATCATGTACTGGGATAAGGGGTAGGAATATGAATGGATGGATGAATGGATTAAACATATGCACAGTAAAAGGATATTCAAAATAATCAATTCAGACAACTGTATCACTTGATCTACAGCCAGTTGTTATTTGGCTCCTGAGAATTACAAAACAAAAAACTATGGAAAGTACGTAAAGGGGGCAGAATCAAGTAGAATCCAGAGCTGAATTCATAGTGTTGTAATTCGTGTCAAAACACACAGTTTCTTTACAGTCTGATATTTTGAAAGCAATTACTGGAAGTTATTATTTTGGTCTAAACAAGACAGTTGAAGTTCGGAGATGACTCTCCGGAATTGTCTAGAAGAGGATGACGAAAATGTCCTCGGTTCAGCTTCTACGCAGCCAGACTGAAGGAGGATGACAGAAGCAGGGAGCATATCAGTGGTTTGACGAAGTTTCACCCAGAACAAAGTTAGACGGGGTCTGCGTAATGCAGCTGGTCGCCGTCTGGAGAAATGCGAGCAGAAACGCGTCCTTGTCTTCAGACAGAGGCAGTCACTTTGAGACTGCTGATTAGCGGAAACACCCCAGCGGACGGGAAATCGAAAACAAAATGATGGGCTGTTATCAGACAAGTGTTTCCATTTTGTTTGACACCTGCCCTGGCATCCAAGAGCAGGCGCATGATTTGAATGTGCAGAAAGTCACACAGTGAAGAATAAAAAGAAGGAAAAAAGGTCTGAATGGCTGGATATGACATATAGCGATAAGCACCCTTAACATGAAGCTTTGCCCATTGGGGACCTCCATCGGTCTCAACTGTCACTCCATCGTGTTTGACCCAGCACTGCATTCATGCTTCTTGTTATCTGTTAAAGTTACTTTATTACCATTTTTCAACAGTGTAGTTTTATTACAGCATTTTTTTTTCTAGTACACATGGCGACTGTCCTCTTAGCTCCAGTAACCATTACTTTGCCTTCCCACATCTGCCTCTTTATCTGCCTCTGCTCACTCTCTTTCCTGCCTCTCTTATTCTCTCTTTCCCTCTCTCATACTTGCTTTTCATCCCCCCTCCCCCCTCCTCTCCCTCCCTCGCTTTGCCATACTCTCTCCTCCCTGTCTGTGCCCCTGCAATGTCGTGCCCCCCCTTCACGGAAGCACAGTGTAGAATAACTGCGGGATGTAGGTCAGCAGGCCAGCTCGGCTGCTTAGTGTCTAGACTCAGTCTTCGGGGCATGAAGTCACAGAACGAGCACATTGACCAGCACAATCAGAACTGCGAAGCTTCACTGCACAATTGGACTGAAAGGATCACAATCAGACTACAGTGCTTTTCACTGCATGCCAAAACCAACCTACACTGTCTCAGGCTAAAAAACTTGAAATGTCATGGAAATATAATTTGTTGATATTTACATTAATCAGGTGTTGCCAGCTGGACTAAAAACAAAATTCAAGGAAAGAATATTCTTTTAAATATATTTCTTTCAGGCAGAATTTTGTGCAGAGCCAAGAGGTGGCATGGGACAGCCAAGAGACATATCCTAATAGTTTGAGTTTCTCATCCAGTAATGACAATATGTAGGCAATATGTATTATTAAACATACATACAGTATAAGATGAATGCTGGCCCAACATAGGTCTGTTTTGTTTAAGGGAAAAATGGTCCAGAACGAATCTTAGGTCAAAGGTAATGATAGGTGCTGATCAGACCTGTAGACACCCTGGAATGTAGCTATGGAGGCGAGAATCGACCACTGTGTCTGTATTAGATTGGATAGGAGTTTGGTTACACAGCTTAATCTGAAATAAGGCCTAGATGCACATCTGCTTTATGGTGTTTTAATAATAACAAATCCTGTTTCACATCAGTTAATTTGTCAGTCACATTTTTACTTGATGTTGCATGATATTTTTGTCTTCTGTCATCATATGAAGAAAAATTTTCCTGAGTGAATTTACCTTCATGCACAGCATCGTACATTGTTGACGAATAGCTAAGATTGGGAGCCTGTATCTAGATTAGTGACTGTGACCCAGCAATGGCAGACAGCAGACAAATCTGCCTGGCAACAGCTGGCCGTACCCTCCGATGCTAAAATATTAATATATGCAAAAGCATAACAGCTCAGGGCTCTGCTCCGATGACGAGCATTTCAGAAACAGCAGGAGGAACGTACTCGGAGATTTAGAGGGTAAGTAACGGATTTTGAGCCAACGTGATTCTTCATCTGGGTCTCCACAGCCTTGCGCTTAAAATGATGTGCGATGTTGACCACGTTGTACTCGTTTCCAACTTTGGGCCCGTGGAACTCAAAGTAAAAGAGATGCATTGCATTCAGTGCACCAGAAACAACAGCATGAGCTCTGTCTTTTAATTTAACGACCAGAATGTGTGCCTGAATGGAGCAATAGGATCTCAACATATGAAAGTGTCATGAATAACCACTGAATACATAAATCAGGGAAGGACTTGTCTGATTAAAGGCTGATCATCAGAAAAATCTCATTCCAGCGCTCTCCCGGCTTGCCGTTCACTGCCACTTTCGCAGCCATTGCTATTGTCATCATGTCGAGATTGTGCCAGTTGGATACAGAAGGTAGAGTAGTTGCATCTGGCCAAGCCTCTGTTAGACATAGAAATTGTGTCTGATTTACCAAAATGGACAAAAATGGAAATAAATGCATTCTCAAAAATCAAGAATGATTTATATTGCTATGACATGAATGAACATGCGTCTTACATGTTTCTAAAATCTTAGTAGGACCAGGATACTGCTGTAGTGGTATCTATTCATTTATTTCACTAAGAGTAATAGCTGAAGCAATATATATCTTGTTATGGTGCGACAGAATGCGGCCAGTCAAAAGTTACATTCTTTATCTGTCACATTGCTATGCCGGAAAACTACTGCAAAGTGAAGCTTTAACACAACAGGCAAAGCCACGGAAAAGGCAACGTCACCTTGAGAAATGGGTGTGATTTAGAAAGTTACCGTCGGCTGCAGACTCGAGTTAAGGTTAAGGAAATGAACTGAATCCAGAAAGCTGCAGGTTCTAATCCTTTGCCCTGGAATAACATGTTGCTGAACTGCTGCTTTAGGAACCCAGATGTAAGACTGCAGCTTGTGCTGGGTTAGGGTACCTGGCGCAAATATGAATGTATCACCACTGTTTACTTAATCCCTGACGAGCAAGACATGCAACACATCTTACTGAATGTTCACGCAAAAAGCTGAAGAATGACACAGCCTTTGTCCAACAATCAAACAGACTGTGAGCTTTTTCAGCTGATTTCACGACTCGTAAAAGACATACCAAGACAGTTCTGCATTTATTAAACGATCTTATCCTGGTTGTCATTCTTTTCAGCTTTGTGCCAATAGTCCAACAACCCGGACCGGATAGTCTTTCTTAATCTCCGCCTCTCACCTTTCATGCCGCTATATTTGATCCAAACTGAGGCCATAATCAGTGATATTTATGTTACAGGTCTATTCTAACCTTATTCTCTACAGTTTTGACCTGATATCTCTCTTCCTCTCCCTTGTTTGCACTCGGTGCAGCCGAAGCTTCTGTGTTGGGATTAGTAATGATGTACTGGAGGTGAAAAATCATCAGGACTCCGTATTTCCAGAAAGTCAAAAGTAAGCTTGGTGATAAAGATACGAGTCCTTCCATGACCTCCACATAACCTTTGGAGCAAACCACTACTGCCTGATTAATTGATCCATGAGCTAATGGTTTTCTGTAACTGGACACAGAGTCAACAAGAGTCTTTCTATATTTTACTTAGATTTTATTGGGCTTTTCTTCCGCAAATAAATCTTTTGATTTGCTGTAATTTAAAAGAGAAGGACACTGCTATGAGGCATCTGTTGTGGAAGTATCTAAAAAATCGACACAATTAAGAGCCGGCAATTGAAAGAGATGACCAGAGGTGGAAAGTTCAGTCCAGACCGATATTTTGTTCCAACTAACCAGTTACGCACTCTGTAAATGTAACTCTTTATGCTCAACTGGTCGGTTGGAACTTCTGAACATGAACTTTCCACCTCTAGCGATGACCATTAATTTTTATATATAATATACCTGTTCTTTAATCATATTCAAGATTTCTATTCTGACATTTGTAACAAAGTACTAAAACCACATAAAGGGATAATAGGTTCATTGTCACAATACTTTGCTAATCATTCATTCATTTATTTCTATAACTGTTTATTGTAGGAAAAAGGGACATTCTGGCTGGGAAGCCCGTCTATCACAGGTCACACATGCTCAGTCACCTACTTTGGGCATTTCAGAGACTCCAGTTCACCTTGTGCTATGTTTTAGGACCAGTTTTGGACAGATACTGGACTATCTGGAGGAAAAAGGCAGAGACACATACATATGCATTTAAACATATAAACTCCATATAGACGGAGTTGGGACAGGAACTGAACCATGGAGGTTTGAGGCCACAGAATTACTGACAGAGGCACTGCACACCTACCAGTTTAGACTGTGTTGTAGCTAAATTTCTATGTTTCTGGCCTTCCAGTGAAGCCCAGTCAGGGCTGTAATGCCAGAGCAGATTTAGGATGGCTGTCAGTCTGGTTGTCAGTGCTGCCACAATGAGCATGTGAAGATGGTACTCCAGTGACATTGGCTAACCCTGCTCTCTGTCCCCAAGCTACCCTCACGTATACGTCACTTCGGACAAAATCGTCTGCATGTAAGTATTTTGATATCATTCATTGCCCAAAGTACACAATAAATGTGACTGTAACTATTACAGATTACAACTTAACGCAATTAAAACTTGCCTTTTTTCAGTTTAACTGGTCCTTACAGAAAGAGAAATTCTAATGCTTGTGCTTAACATAGGGTACTAATGAATGTCGCAGAAAAGACACATTCATAAGTAAAGTACAAAGTCTTTCGTGTTAATTATTTAACTAAACTCTGTACACATCCTAGATTTTAAGGTATTATGTGCTGCTTAAATAACGTTATGATTGCTGTTAAGAATTTAAGACCTATTCAAGCATATAATAAATAAAATACATATCAATTCAACAAAGAAGCATAAGATAAGATGCCAAATGCATTCCTAGTGTGAATCTGAATCTGAATCCTGAGTTCATCAGAAATCATCATTTTAGTGTTTAAGAGATCAGGCCATGTCAGAATCAGACTGTCCAATGAAGAAAATGCTTATCTTAATGGTTACATCGTATCAATAATTACTTTTTTTTTCCTCATTAGTATCAGTTCCGTTTGTTTATTGCTTGGTAACAATAAAATGGTAAAGTATCAAGAAACTGTTACTTCTAATTAAAACCCCGATGAGAAGCACCTTGATCATGTTGTTGGGCTTTTCAGCAGATGCAACACGCTTTTGATTCATGGAAGAAGCGGGGTTACGCCACGCACATCAGAACAGACACACCTGCCATCTTCACAGACCTTCATAGCTGCCTGTGAACCCTCAGGAGGCACATTCTCTCTCTCTTTCTCTCTCTCTCTCTCTCTCTCTCTCTCTCTCTCTCTCTCGATAGGTTCAGTGAGCACTAACCTCTTCTTCTCCTGTGCCGGCTCACTGGGAGAAACACAGTGGGCTCCACTGGAACCAGGAGGGAGATGGGGATTAAAGCACAAGCCACACAGCTGCAGCAAGCAGTGGGATTCTCGACAGAATGGGGGGGGGGGGCGATGTCTAAACATAGCCCGCATTCAACTGCAAGCCTGAACCGCCATCAGCAAACTGCGACTGGGTTGGGGGGATTAGTGGCGGTCCTTACGTGAGCGTGACGGCCCCTTACCCACATGTGACCCCCCAGGACCTGCACATAACACCCTGTGCCTTCATCTTACACATGCATAAGTTTTGAAATTTCCTGATGATAATAACCTTCAATATGTTTTCCCAAAATCACTTATACACTCTTTTCCAAAACTAACAGTCAACTTTGGGTGATTGAATCACAAATGATACATTCTACAGTATTATTTCTAAGCCTACATCTGGCATGCTAAGCTCATTTTTTAAAAAAAATACACAAATTGTATAGTTTTGTTGTAGATAACAGAAAATTTAGCTTCTCAGTCCAGAATACTCCATGATGGAAATTGACGATGGTGAGCTGTTTTACGTCTAATTTGACCTGCTCGCAGCTTAACAATTTTCATTCTCTGAAGGATTTAACCAGCTATATACAAAGCAGTTTATAATCTGTGGTAGGAAGGGTGACCACATGCCATTTTAACCCAATACAAACCAACAAAGTTAACAATAGGAAATTGGTTAAACCTGTGACACTGACCGAAAGCACAGGATAATCCCAGATGGACACTAGAAGCGGACATGCAACATAGCTATGCTACTTTGTCCCAATGCCACCAAACGCAGCATATTCACAGGAATCCTTACTTTTAGCTCATTCACTGCTGCTTGCTGATACCAATGCAAAGTTAGATGTACTGAACTGCTCCCAGTATCGATCTGATCCTTTTATTGCTACAGGGAAACTCTGTACTTTTAGCCATATTAGAGTTTACATTCAGTTACCATATAGATTTCCACGCAGCATCTTTATTTTTATGATACAGGTGATACATCACTCATTCAGTATTGGTTGGTCAAAAAAAAAAAAAACTGCCTTATGCACGCAGACAACACTGGATTTACTCCATTTACACAGCAACAGCAGTGAAGTTTCGATCTCAGTCTGCTTGTTCACTGAAACGGGACAGATACATTAATCTGAGAGGTCCGTATCATGACTGCGGAGCAGAGGGGTAAGAAGTCGATACTAATGAGATTCATCATTAAAGAATATCCACAATTCATTTCCTTATTTAGCCCAGTCCAATTATCTTGGTCTTAAGTGCCTCTGGTTAATGGTTCTCCTGCAATGCTGGTAATTGCTTTGTTACTGCTATGTGCAGCATCATTGTTCCATTATGTATAATTTTACACAACGTTGCTCAAAAACGCAAGAACAGATGTCCCAAGTGTTTGAAAGGCAATATTTTTGATCTATATTTGGGCTACAGTTCGATCTACAAGCTCTGCCTCCATACAGCATCTTGTAATGGTCAGATTGTCTTTGTGGCTTTGAGAGAAAATAAATTTGTAACAGTTACACGACCAATTTCAGTTGCATCATATAAGATGCATTTTATGTCTGCTAGTATAATATAATTTATATACAATGTTTAATATTTTTCACACCCCACCTGGGTAATTGCTGTTGGTTTGAGGTCTAAATCTAATTCATGTGTGGCTACTTTTATAATAATATTTGTAAATATCTATGGAAATTGGAGATAACCACTTCTAATAATCTATTCAAGCTGCTCTGTCTTCCTCAAAAGAGATACATTAGCAGAAGAGGCTGGTGGATTGGATTTTTCTAGGGAATCTAATGAATATTTAAGTTCTCGAAATCTTGTTATGGGGAATTAAAACACAATAGCAACATTATTGTGAAATATTATACATCTATCAGCTTTGTCATTTGAGGTGCATGCTTTCAGATCCCTGAATTTTTTTGCACTCGTTTTTATTACAATAACATACTTATGGGTGTATTACTGGCAGAAGGCACTAAGATTATATTTCCCATTGTTTGCTTCTATGAATGTGTACAGCGGTGTGACTTTCACTCAAACTACATACAGTATCCATTGCTATTAACCAATGGAAATTGGCACTGTGGGAGTGTTTTATTGTTCACTGTGAAGTCTATAATTTGATATGTCTTCTGATATGTAGGAAAAAAAATCCATCTTACAATCAGTTTGTTCAGAGATAATCAAGCCTATTTGTTAATATGTCAAAAAAGTGTCTGCTGTAATGTAATCAGTGGGAAGAGTCTTTTATAACCAACATATATGACTCTTTCGGTGCCTATATAATTTCCCTGTACAGTGAAGAATTATTCAAGTCGCAATCTGTGTTTTTGAATGGTTAAATATTAAATGACAGAGAAATACGGGAGTTATGCCTATTTGACACATGCATGTAGCAATATCCCCTCAGTGGTGTACATTAATGGTAGTACTTTGGTGGGGGGGGGGGGTAGCATTTACAGAGATGAGCTACAATTTCTCTACTAAGATATAAAAGCACTTTCAGGCATGTATGATTCTCCGTCCAATATGTCCATTACAATTAATCATTGTGCGGCAGAGAATGTGCAGCGTCTGGGGACGTGCTTCTACAACTTACTTTCAAAGTACAAATTACAAACCGGTACTCATGGTGGACATTGGCCGTCGGTTAGTCAGTCTCAAGCTGGGTTTTGAGAAGGAGCCAGCTTCGTATTTCAGTAAGACAAACAAGAGACATATTGAGAGTGACCGTGAGCTATAACTAATGCTCAGACCTTGACTTAGAGACAAGAAAAAAAAAGAATTCTGAACCTGGTTAAAGACATAAACATCCCAGCTAGCCTTACGACACGGGGGGAAGCAATCGGGTAAATAGAATAGTCTATGCAGCTTTCAGGTGAGGGTGACTGTTGGTGATTCTGTGTCGGTGAGTCTGAAGTTTACAGGAGCGCGACAGAAAAGTTGTAATAGACAAGGCATTTTGGAGCAGTAAGACGCAGAATCAAGATTAGCGAATCTGTATATATTTTTTTCCCTTTCCAATTTGTATGAATATTTCAATAGAGTAACAATACAGATATATCGAGTACTGTCTAAGGAGTAAAATATATATGCTTTATTTAGCCAACTGCAGTCATTTTAAATATACATTCCTACAAGAGAATCTTGGGACGGGACACAAGTAGTTATTATTAGAAATGAGTGTTTGCATACCTGCCCAAGCCATTATATACAATTTTCTACTAATGTCTGACAGAAAACTGTGATCTATGCTCTCTCCCTTTATGAATTTATTAGTACTGCTAAGCCTTGATGTGAGTTTGGCTTTGACCTCATCACGCATTACTATTCATCCTAATAATTTATATTGATCTGAACCTGAGGGTCTGTACTTAGCTATTGACGTGTTACAATGTTCCTGCTAGTAAAATATGCTTATTTCATTTCTTATTCACCTGCGATTTTTTTTTTTTAGTTTTGTGGGATGATGTAATAATCACAGGCTGATGTCGTGATACAGACACAAGCTATTAACAATTCTTTTTGCACAACGTTTGCAAATAAATTATTTTATAGCAGCTTTTTTTTTCTGTAAAACAATTGCATCAAAAGCTGGGAGCCACTGCATGTTTATTACAAAGAAAATACCCATATGCTGTATTTGGGGTCTAATTATTGTAAATCATTTGTGATTTGTTATGAGATCAGATAGATTTATATAATTTGAAAAAGCAAAAATCAGCAAAATTATCTCAATTTAAGCTTCAACAATTACTGTATTTATCAGTTCTGAAAGGGAAATAGAACCAATCTTAACATCCTGCATAATCTCACATAAATGAGTGTCATTTTCATTCATTTGTTCAAAGCCTTTTCCTGCTTCTCACATACTTTTCACCTAATGCTAAAGCACTTTTCATGCTTTTTTGTTTACAAGCATTTCAGATGAAAGTGTAGCGCTGACCCATTCAACTAGCCGTCTTTAAAAAAAATCCGTATTTTCCTTTTGAATTCGACAAAAATGGGGCGGATGGCTAAAGAGGTTTATCCAAGCTTTTTACACAAAGTCTAATGATGAGGGCTTGCTGTTTGTAATTAATCTTATGGCTCTATGGTTAAGCTTGCCAAGAGTTTACGGAGATCAACGTGTAGTAGGTTTGGCCACCTGGTACTGGGATAAATCTACTATATACCATTGTCTCATCTTCTAATTCATCCATAGGAGTTTAAAAGTCTAAAATTCATATATATTGTATTCGTAAATTAATCTATATTTATAATTCTGACACTATACAAAGAGTGTAGTTCTACAGCCATCTTATGGATTTATTAGATTTCATTATCAGCTCACTTAATTAGCTTCATTAGTTAATTAACTTCATGGGGTATTGATTAGTCAAACAATGCGTGCTAGTGGTTGACGAATACAGAGGCGGATTTGATGGTAATTGGAAATCCTGGGGTAACTTGAGAAGACGTCTTGAAACAGCATAAAATCATGTATATAATTCATATGAACGAGTGTATAAAAATGTGCACACAAAGCTCAGGGTCTATATCACACTCACAAAGATGCAGGGTTTTGTCAGAAAAGTAGTAACGGAAGCCTTTTTATCAATGTAACTCAAAATAGTCATACGAAAGCACATTAGGTATCAAAATGTTTCAAATATTTTGGTGATGTCAATTATTTTCTTTGTTCTTCTGCCAGCTCCACCCATTTTTTTTGTGATTGTGCAATTATTTTATATTCATTTTTCTTGGAATATAAGATCAACCTTCTGTCAACAATAGAGTTCTATTTTTGTATCATTTACAATACTATTCCCTCAAGCCTACTCTGTTATGAATGTGACAGTATAGCTCTACGTTTTATTATTTTATTTTTATTTAGCTGTCTTAGGCACTGGTTCTATAAATAAGGTCCTTGGTATTTTATTTTATTACATGCTTTCTATAAACAAACCAAAAAATCCTAGTTACGCCGTTCATCATACTGATGGTTACCGCAAAAGAATTCTGGGCACAGCCTTATAACCAATTGGGCTAAATTCGAAACCCCTGCAGTTTTGACACTTTAAGTCTGAAGAACAACTACGGACGAGATCCAAGAGACCAAGAAATGATTTCCAAGCTCTCTGTCTTAAGCAAAAGCCTGTCATATTGTAAGTGAGTAAGGATAAGTCTTGCATATGCCTTGCAATGGCTATTCCCAAGTCACAAGTCATACATAGCATATTTAGCTTGTGTAGGTTGAATGAGTGAAAAGATTTTTGGCAAAAAAAAAAATATTGGAGCCTAATATAACAGACAGCTTCCCCAATTTTCAGTGATGAAATGCAGCAAAGTCATCTCAGACTTTGTTAGACAGAAGATCTCCATTTTCAGCCTGAGTTTATCATCACTTCTGCCAGTGCTAATTACTGTTCACAAGTTGCCTGGGTTGACTCAGTGGAATCATGGGAGTGAACTGGTGTGTCCTTTTCATTTAAACCTTGTTCATTTATATGCAGCACACAGCATTGATTACTTCTATCCCCATAACTCTCTGTCACTTTATCAGTTTTCATTCCTCTGATGTAAACATTTATAGCTCACAAATGAAGTTTCACTCTTGCAAGTTCTTTTGTTTTGTCAAAACTCCCCATGATGCTGATGAAGACTGTTATGGTTTGAATGTTCTTAGGTCCTAAAGTTTAGATGATTTGGGAGAATTTTTTGACCTCTGGAGCCAATTAAAAAGTATCACTTGAAAAAGAATTGGAGAACTAATTCATGTCAGGAGTTTCCACCTAACAAGCTGTTTATGTGGAATGAATTAAACTGGTATAACTAGGGATTCCCGTACTTCCAAAAGAAGGACATAATTGCAAAGGATGACCACGTCATTCAACATTGGTGTTAACCTAACTGCACATTAAGATTAATGCTTACTTTACTGTGGTAAAACATGAAATTCTACTTTCTGCAACATCCGGTATCAGTTCACTGGGGTTGAGTTTATTAACTTACACAAATACAAAGAGAAACTTTAGAAGTGACAGGACTCCTGACATCCGTCGGATTATATCAGTCCAAAACCATGCCTTCTAGGGGCTGGTGGATTTTTACATTTTTTTTTTTTTGAAATTGAAGGAGCATTGGCAAATTTTTATTAGCAACCACAAACAGTTTCCGAAACGTTCATATAAAATAAATATAGTAATATTGACCATGTTCAAGGAATGTGTTAACTTAATTTAAATCTGGAGGCTGAATGCTGCCTGGAGGTTTTTGTTGCTACGTTCAGTTGGAGTTGCTGAAGCCAGGAATAAAAGGTGTACACATGATGTATTAAATTTAACTTTCCGTTCCAACATTTCCAGACTTACTTGCATTTATATAATGAAATGGCACCATTTCACATTGTATTTATATGTGTATCTCTGTACAACATTCTACTAGGAACATCCCAGGCTAAATTCTCAAGGATCACAATATTAAAATTAGATCAAGAGGCTGCTTTTTTAAAAACTGCCAAAACAATTAAAAATATCAGTACCATTTGAAGTCTGTGACTGACTGTGGTATTTACGACCACTTGTCACCAAACTTTGCTTTGAATTAAATGTTCTAAATGTAGTGAAATGTGCAGTGTAAAAATAAAACTGAAATTCATCTGCTCAATGAAACCTCACTCTCAACTTAAAATGTTGACATTTGAGGGTTAAACATGGACAGGGTGGAGTTAAGAGTCAAACAAAAACAAACTGAAATATACTAAATCAAACTAATTCAAGCAGCTGAGTTCCTGGAAATGAATAGACAAACCAGGATCTAATGGGAGGAAATTACATGTCTTGGGACCAGCATCAAACATCCGGGTTGCCACCAAGAAAAAAACTCAACTAAGCAAAATATAGTATGCAAAGCGTAGGTGCAGCTGGGGCCAATTAATGCTACATTTGTTTATTTAGAAGAAACTTTCATTCAAAGCAATGTATACAATAGAGAAAGCAGGGATCAGTCAGTCCCTGGAGCAAGTAGGTTAAGGACCTGGATCAAGATCCCATTGCTGAAACCACCGTGCCGACCATGAGATTTGACCAGCAACCTTCTGATTGTGGATGCAAGGTCTAAACCTACTGAGTTACACATTACCCACTTCACATACGGTTCAGCCTTTCCTTTTTCGTTTGTTAAACATTGGGGTCAAAGAGACTCATAACCTCCGTGTCACTTTTGCTAAATGGAGCCGAACAAAGCATTCAAACCTGTATTCACATGCCAAAGGGGGAAGTGTCTCACCATTATCTAAGTTCATCAATAGAATTATTACCATTCAACTATGCAGCATTCCCCTGGAACCTTGGTGTCTCCCACACTTTATGCTGACTTTCTTCATGGGCCATCTGTTTTATAGCACGATATTTATAGAGATATATGTTTTGACTAGAGACTTTCCTTTCACTTTAAACTACTGGAATATTTTCAAGTCATTCTGCTGTTCACATTCTCAAGTGGTTTTCCCTAAAGAAAGTCTCCAACCAATTACATCTTCCTGTCTTTTTAGTTCTTATAACAAACAAAAGATCCTAAGGCATCAAATACCATGTCTACTCTTATTGGACAGGTATATCAACTCAGTTATCAGTTTCAAAAATCTGTGGGTATGTGTCTTATTACAACAAGGACAGGTGACAATTCAAATCATGTGATTGTACAGTTCACAATTTTTAAACCTATATTTTAAGGGGAGTGCGTGTTTATGCCTAAGAATCAGCTTTAAGATTGCTTTTAGTATTATTGGTTATATCATAGTGCATGGGTTTGTACAGTTATTTTCTTAGGTTAAAATAATCACAATAATTAATTACTTAATAATTAATAACTTAACAAAGAGATGTCATTGATTTCAGTCACAGTAACTTGCCAAAATCATATACACTTTAAAGTAAACATTTCTAGAGTCACTAGAAATGTTCATCAGTACATGAAGTAATGTGACGGTGATGTTACTGGAGTGACAGTCACTTTAATTGTCTAAATCTTCTAAAGCACTTTGTAAAATCATGATGTTCCGGGTTCCGTTCTGCAATAATATTGTTTGCGGCTAGTGCAAGAGACTATATATGCTAATGTCACTATAAATGTACTTAAAATGAGAAGGTATTAGTGTATATTGACACTGCAAACACATTATATGCCTTTGCCTGCAAGATGTAGTACGGCTGTACCCTGAGTCATGTATATGAATTATATCAAGGCATTTTAAACTGATTACTAGTCAAGAAATTCCAAATAGAGTCACTTTTCTATTAAATATCAATCTAACTTGGTATGTTGGACAGTCTGATATTAAACTAGATGCCGTGTGATATCTATGGCCTGAAGAAGCTTTACACAAACTTTCCTGCTTCCCTTTTTGGATCACGTTCATGCACTGTGGTGCATTCTTCATAGCTCATTCAGTTGAGGTGTTTGCATCCATCGTCTTGCCCCAGATCTGATATGCTGTGTTTAGCTTCATAATTAATTCCCTCCTTATTGGTTTTGAATTGATAATGCATGAAGACATTGTAAAAATGCTGAAACATTTGGGAATATGGTATTAATTGGTGAATAGAGGCTTGGAGAGGTTTTTTTCTTGTCCAGAATCAAATTATGGTTGCCTTAGAGACTCAAAAGGCAAGAACTTTAATCATTTTCTCGCCCTGGTGTTGCATGATGGGGCCTCAGCTTAACTTTAGCTGAAATCACATCATTACTCTAAAGTCTAGAAATAACGTTTGAATTGATTAATTGTGGTCTCCAAGTTAATGGTTTTGATTCCTACCGTGGCACTGTGTGGAGATTTTGTGAGTTCTCTGTGTTTTAGCAAAGGTTTGCTCCTTCAGACTGATGACATAAAGCTTAAATCTCTAAATTACCCTTTGCGTGTTTGTGTTTGTACTCAGGGATGAATTGGTTTCCACTTTAAAATATGCCCTGCATACTGGCCTGTGCTTCGTGCACATTGATAAGTGCTTATGGAGGATGAATGAATAAATCAACTAAATTAAACTGGATATTAAAAGCAAATGTGTTTTATTCAGAATCCGAAGGTTTCATCATGTCATGAATTGTACTAACAGTAAAATGGACACTGATAACCTTTGCGGGTGTTTTCTTCGCAGGGACAAAACATCAATTGACCTTGGGCCCTGTTGTGCCAGAAGGACGATTACACAAAATGCTTTGGAAATTACTTGAAGAAATTCAAAATTTGTGCAACATTTCACTGTTATTTTGAACTGCTCTAGTGCTCGTATCCTTTGGCCACCGGGGAAATTAAATGGCAGCAGTAAGACCTTTGTATTCTTGTCATTGCACATAGCTTAAATTAGATTATTTGAGCAAATGAAGAATATTCAAAGGGGTTAAAAAATATCCTGACTTACCAGTTAGGTGGACTGATAGAGAGAGACAAAAGCTTTTTAAATAGCAAATTCTTGATGTTCTCTGAGTATAATTGTGGATGCCCAGACTTGACACAATAGACATGCCACAAATTCGGGAGAATTTAAAAATGTCAATATATGTCAAATCACAGTGAGAATTAATCTTTTAACTGCTTATCCTGGTCAGGCTTGCCTGGAGCCTTTCCCAGGCAGGCACCCTGGATGGGATGCCATGCCATCGCAGAGCACACCCATGCACTATGAGCAATTTGCAGGCACCAGTTAGCCTAAGTACATGTCTTTGGGACGCTGGAAGGAGGCAGAACACCCAATAGGATTTGACCCCCAGCCCTGGAGTTGTGAAGCAAGGATGCTATTCATCGCACTACAATGCCTCCCAGGCAAATATATACTCATGCTGAATAATGAAGTGCTATACTCAGCATGCAGAGGGTGTCCCCAGGATCTGAGCTAAGAACCACTGTATCATGTGCTGTATTACGGAGCAGTTACACAATCTACTGTAGATTATATTAAATAAAATGTCCATCCACCCAGCCATTTGTGGTGATTCCTGGAGCCTATTCCAGGAACCATGTGACAGAAAACCAGCTACACCTTGGAAAGAATGTCAGTCTATCACAGGATACACACAAAAACACAATCACACGCTATAATTAGCACTGATTTCTCAGCCCTGACAAAAAGAGAAGCACAGGTGACAGATACAGTAGGTAAATAACAGCAAGGACGGCATAAAAAGTGAGATCTTGAATTTTTAAGGCTTTCTTGTGCCTCTTGTTTTTGTAGCTCTCCAAACACACATCTTTCATTACAGTGACTGTCAGTGTTTATACTGTGTGATTTGAAAGACAACTTTTTTCTTTTTAGATTGCCAAAACCGGAACAAACTTAAAAAAATGAACAAAAAAAAAAATGCTTTAAAACCATGCACCCAGTATTCCCAGTTCACTTTCTGACATTACTGACATATTTACAGTGGAAAAAAACGGAGTCTCTGTACCTACAACTAAACATAAGAAACCTTAAACTGTTTTCTTAAATAGGTCATAACAGAAAAGTCCCCAGGAAACATATTTGCGGACACATAGAAGTAGGTGGATTCTGAAAATGGAGAAGTGATTTAGATAAGATAAAGGTGGTTGGAAGTGATGGCTGGCATGTCCGGGGGAGGCATCGCAGAGCCTGATGGCAACGGGCAGGAAGGATCCCCAGCAGTGCTTCTTAGGACACTGCGATGGAATGGGCCAGTGGCTAAAGGGACTCTAGGAGAGCGCCACTTGGAGGTCGAGGACAGAATTGCACATATTGTTGTCTTCCACTCCTCTACAGCTACCTCCAGTAGGTCCAGGGTCAATCTTGCCTACATTTAGAAATGTATAATATACTATATAATTATACAACAGTATAATAATTTACATTATATGTTGACCTAGCAGGTTGGAATGAATTGCTTATCGTCGGAGAGGAGAAGCTGAGGCAAGGTGTTCTGCTTAAAGCTCTTTTTTCCCGCTCTGTACGGTATTAGGGAACCAAATTAATCTGGCAATTACTGCTTACCTGCTGACTTGTCTGAGGGGCCTATTTTGACTGAGAGGTCCAGGGCCAGTGTGACTGCGGTGTGCTTGAAGACTGCCTGAATCTGCTGTATTGTTCCACTGCCTTTTCCTCCAGCTTGTGTGCCATTAAAGATTCAAGTGTGGCACAGACCATACATATTTCATAGAGCATTTTGCAAACAACAAATGAATAAAAGATTGAGAAAACATGTAGAACCCTGTATCAGCGTATTACGGTGCCCTATTTCTATGGTGAGTAATGTTTTCTTCAGTAACGTTTGGTATTGTTCATACACAGCCTGGAACATTTGTTGCTCTTAAAGTATAAAATGAGAGACTAAGACGTTAAACTGACAGCTATCACGTCCATTACTCTTTTCAAAGAGGTTATATAATTCATCTGTTCTCCACAACTGTCGTAAGAAAATAATACATTTCTGTTACAAAACTAAATAATGTAATTACGGGACTGAAAATGAATACCCATTATCTAGCTGCATTAAAGAGTGAAGAGGTACGAGGCTGAATGGCTTTCTGAAAATTGTATCACGCTTTCATCCTCAAAACAAACAGTGAAAAAACGTGACATTGTGTTAGGAGAGCGGGTTGCTAGGAGACCATTCGTAACATCACCTTTGACTTGGCAAAAATGACCATTGTCATAATCAAACTCATCTGGGCTATAACAGCATGTACTTAGAAATTGCCACCGAATTCTGGACAGTTTTTCGTTGTACATATGCCAAATAGTATTTCATAAAAAAGAATACTTTAAGACTATATACATATAGGCTTATTCACACACAGACACACACATATATATATACAGAAACACAGATGTTAAAATATCAAATACCGGCTTTTTACTGATAATTTTTTGTAAAAATATTGAAGCATATAGATAAGTAATGATCCAATAAATAAAAAATATATAACCTCCAGCTGATCTCCTGCCATAAATCCCATAAATCTGAAGAGAGTGAGCAGTCTAGAGATGCATGGATGGATGGATGGATGGATGGATATTAAATGTTTTCAGTTTGCTTATTGGAATTAGTTGTAGCCTTTTAGAGACGATTTAAATTTCAAGGGGACTCGCTGATCCGGACGAGTGGAGTCACAGAGGGCAGGGGGTTAAACAGCAGGTAGACTGAAGACGGGGGCCATCCGGGTTACGGAAGTTATAGGCTGGATTCTTCCTGCTCCATCTTGGCTGGAAGAAACAAACACGGAGCTGCTGTGGCTGTAACCAGCGAAAGATTTTTTTTTTTCATGCAAATGCCACAGCAGTGCAATCAATCACCTGACTTATGTGCCCCCCCGACACACACACAGTCAGAACCCAGGGTGCCTCAAAGCCTTTGTTTCAAAGCTCACTTGTTAAATTAGCACTGATCAAAGAGTAAAACATTTATCATGCTTATTAGTGAATAAACCTAGCAGTAGGTGTCCCAAGTGAGGAGATAAGCCCCCCACCCCCACCTCTTGCCAATGTCTTGCCATTTCCTGTCAAACCAAACAGAATATTATGTAGAGCTGCAGAAACAATATACTTGGGTGCACAACAGTCTCAGATGAAATTATTTTTGACAAGCATTATTATTAATTATTATTAAATCACAGAGAAGAAGACACTAAAGGTTTTATACTTTTTGTTTCATACGCAACACATATAACTCAAAGATACCATCACAAGTTCGGGCTGTTAAGTGTAAATACGCCAAGACTTAACGTCGTCACAAAAATGCGAAAGGGAGAAGAACCAAAGAAAACCCATTGAAGTCATAGAGCTGTGGTCGTTTCATTTGCAAATTTCACTTGATGCTGCAAGCAGTCACTTTTAATGGCTGAGATTATTAACAATCATGTACTCCTGCAGTGCATTCTGGGACTTTGGGATTTGTTTTACAACAGGGCATATTACAAAGGTCATTCGGTTAAAAAGACATCCAGTGACCATGACACGGGCAGCGTTTCACCAAGGAAAGTCACCATGCTTCGGTGTTGGGCATGCTGGTTATCTTCAGCGATCAGGGAACCTCATTAGGCAATAACATAACAGAAATAAATAAGTCATATATCCTTATATAGCTTTCAGCTATTTAAGGATTTCAAAAGCAAAACTGAGGCTGGAGCAGTACACTTGTTTGTTTGTCTAATTGCTGTCATGTTTCATGGCTTAATGGTTAAGGACGTGCAATTGTAATCAAAAGAGCTGATTTGAATCTTTGACTGGTGAGGTACTCCTGAAATACTCTGCACAAGGTGTTGTCCTCTGCTATGTCACATGTAGGTTAAATACAGAGGACATGTTTCATTGTGGTGCACTGTAAGACAACTAATCACTTTCATTTACGATGCATGATTCCAAGTTCATGGACGGAATTTTGTTATTCTTTTATTTTTTCTTTTGTTTTAGTTGTCCGCAGCCTGCTTCTCGCGGTTATTGTCTGGATGCCATTTCTAAAAGCTTCAGTCGGCTGACTGCTAAGGCATGTATGCTGGGATGAGCACAGAGCCTTTCGGCAATGGCATGGTGAATTTGGGATTTGAAATTAATTATTCGGTCATTAAAAAACCCTGCTTTGCACCACTCGAAAAAGTGCAAAGCAAATCTGCTTAGGTGATGTTAAATATAAAATATAAGTGGTGCCCAGCCATATTTTCAGTTTCTGGGCCTGACAGAATATTCAGTGAGAAAAACACCCCTTTAAATTTCCATCTCTTAAACCATCCATCCGTCCATCTGTCCCTTTGTCTGTCCAACCATTTAACCAACCATCCATCTTCTATAGGAGGTCACAGTGAGCCTGGAATCCCCTTTCTGGGAGCACATCACACAGGACAGGGGGCGTTGCCGACAAGGTGACACCAGATGTCTTACAACAACTGGCAGACATTGTAACCAGCCAAAATCTTTCGAGACGATGTCAATTCTTTCTGCATTAAGCAGTATTTGCCAGAACTGCCAAGAGTAACCGCTGACTTAGACCAGGGGTCTCCAACTCCGGTCCTGGAGAGCTACCGTCCAGTAGCTTTTCTATCCTACCTGGATTCTGATGAGTCACACCTGTTCTCAGATAAATACCAGGAACAAGTGCGGCTCATCAGAAGCCAAGTGGGACAGAAAACCTACTGGATAGTAGCTCTCCAGGACCGGAGTTGGAGACCCCAAAGCAGAGAAACCGGAGGTAAACAGCTGGGTTAATTAATGAATCAGCATCAAACCCAAATCTCCAGGGATTGTGGGAAAGTTATGACTTTGTGTATGTTCAGAGGAACCAACCATGTGGTTGAGGTGTCAGATGGAGAACACAAACAAGGTCAGGTCCAAGGGTTTCCATGTGAACCATTTTTCCATATTCAGTCCTAGTGTCATATATATCATTACAAGATACCATCTGGGCTCCATAATGTACTCACCACTCTGCCTCCTTGAGAGCAGAGTGCCAACACAGAGAGTGCCATCCATTACAATGGCAGGCAGGGCCACCTGGCTCAACATGTGAGCACAACATCAAAGCTATTGGCCATAATATGGCTCTAGAGATACGCAAGCTATCCACATATAATTTCAAACGTCTTTGCATCTGATTTGCTAACAAGTCTCCCTCCCCTAGCTCCTGATCTGTGCTGCTATGTCTACAGTATATAATGTAAATTCATCCATCCATCCATCCATCCATCGATATATTTTCTGTAACCGCTTATGCTATGTAGGGCTGCGGGGGGTCCGGAGTCTATCCCGGAGGTTACGGGCACAAGGCAGGGAACTGACAAAGATAACTTGAATTTCCATCAGAAGAAATAGGAAATAATCTCTGCCAAGTGCAAAAAGAATGTTCAGATAATACGCCTCACATGCTGTTTTCAAATTAAAATCCATCCATCATCCAGCAGCTTATCCCTGTCAGGGTGGCAGGGTGGTGTGGGGCCTATTACCAGGTATCACAGGGCACAAAATTTGGGTGCCCTGAACAGGATGCCTGCCCATCACAGGGCACACATATGGACAAACTGCCATACACTATGGGCAAATCAGAGATGCCAACTAACCTAACTATGTCTTTGGACTACAGCCCAAAAGCAAAGTACCCAGTGGAGACCAGCATACTGTAACATGGAGAGAGCGTGATAGAGGAGGAATGCAAATCCCTGGAGGTGTGAGGCAACCATTCTACTCACTGTGCCATCATACCACCCCCCCTTTTCTAATAGCGATTGTAATTCAATTACAATCCTCTTGCTCTCCAGCTTGTAGGTATAAAATGGGGGGAAAAAAATCCATTTTTAGTTAATAAAAAAAGCAAATGCCAAAAACTCCACACCTATTTACCATATCTGCTTGTTCTTTGCAGGGTCATAGGAGTCCAGAGTCAGAACCTAAGGGCGTAATGCAGGGAATAACGCAGGACGGACCATTCGCTCACACCTATGGGCAATTCAGCAGTTCCAGTTCACCTTAGCATGTGTTTCCCAGAGGAAACCTCACGACGACACGGGGAGAATATGCAAACTCCACACACATGGGCCCTGAGCTTCCAGAGGTGGGAAGCAAGCATGCTGACATCAGCCCACTGTGCTGCCCCATGCCAAATACTATAAAACAAAACACTGAAATTATATTTTCGTGCTACAAAATTATCCTTTAAGGATCCCTTTCCATTTATTTACGTTTATAAAGAGCTTTTTTTGGAAAACTATGCCAGTGCATTGATAATATTCCTCTCCAGACTAACAGACCATACACTCCTCATGATTTTGCTACAATGCACTTCTGCAAAGACCAAAAAAATTAGATTAAAACAGTTAATTCTGAGTCTAAAGGAAAGCCGATGTTATTACAAGCACTTAAATTACTTTAGCTTTGAAAGATGGAAACAAGTTTAAATAATCACTAAAAAGGGCTGTTATGTCAAGTGGCATGTACCATCACAAAAAAAGCATTACTTGTGGATAATGACAAAAAGTCATCTATCTTCCAAACATTCATTCTGGTCAGAATCACACGCATGACTGCAGTCTATCCCATCTAGCACGGGGCTGGGGTACACAGCAGACAGGATGTCAGTCCATCCTGGGGTATGTACATACACACGGTCCAACATTATGGGCATTTTAGTGACAGTAAAAGGCTGAAGTGCATGTTTTGGACTGTGGGAGGAAACTTGTACGAGAAGAGGAGAACATGCAGAATGCAAAATGTGCCCTATGCAACATAGCATCTTCACAATAAACAAGCAGCATATACAGGCAAAAGGATAAGGAGTTAATTGGTTTATTTGCATCTAACGTCAATTTAGATAAACCAATATAATAGAATTGATGAGCTCAGTGTGTGCCCTATTCCCTTATGCTTTAACTGTGTCTCCTGGGAGAGGCTGCAAGCTTTTCATAACCCTGTATTAGATAAGCATGTATGGATGGTCAGATATGCAGTTAGGTGAATGGATGGATGGATGGATGCAACAGAGTCCCACATTTACAGATTCATTAATCCCAGCTTTGGATCCAATATTTCATACACATATATTCATAGTAGGGGTGGCATGGTGGTGCAGTGGTTAGCACTGTTGCCTCACACCTCTGGGACCCGGGTTCGAGTCTCTGCCTGGG
>JAODJX010000042.1:11051337-11075451 GCA_026776945.1 Isichthys henryi
CCCCCCCCCCCCCCCCCCCCCCCCCCCCCCCCCCCCCCCCCCCCCCCCCCCCCCCCCCCCCCCCCCCCCCCTTTCTAGAGAAGAAAACAAGAGGAAACAGAGAGGAGAGAGGGCAGAGTAATGGGGGCCTGTGTAGGTCACAGGGCAGGAGGGGCAAAGATTTTAAACCATAGATACACCTGTTAGATGAAACACTGAATAAGAGACTGAGAATTGCTATATTTTTCCAAATATTATATGTAGCAAGGTAACAACGTATTTTAGCACAAAACGCAATATTACCAACAGTACATGTAGCATATGTTAGTTGTACTTTGTCATATACGCTGGTGTTTAAACTGGATGAAAGCACTGAATTTCATGCACAATGGGAGGTAACAGAAGACACAACTGCCAAAATAACATTCACAGCATGCATATTGGGCAAATTTTTAAAAAGTGAAACCAGACTGCCTTAAAACAAATGCCTATCCACATTCTTTCAAGATATACTGAATGTCTTGTCTTACTGCATTATAGTATTAAAGTTTCAGTTATTTTTCATTAGGCACTTAGAACACTATGTTCCTTCTCTGAACAGTAGTTGTAAATCCAAGACACCAAATATAGATGGTATATACTGCCAAATATGGCAAATAAACTTATGTGCAAAACCAACTACATATGCGTCTCTGACTCTTTGACAGAATTATTTTTTAAAACTTTGCACTGTGATCTCATCTGCTTCACAGATTAATGGCTTCACATGCAGTTTCTGATTAGGCCACCAAAAACGAGGCTGACATACTGTATCCTAACTGTTGGTCAGACAAGCTGAAGACAGTGGAATGTTACAACAGAATATGCTGAACGGATAAAACACACATCCATCCATGCACCCATCCATAACTGATAATCCAGGAAAGGTTCAGGAAAAGACTGTAGCCACAGAAACACAGGGCAGAGGAGAGGTGTCACCAGCTACACGTGCTTATTAACATTATTTATAATTATAGCCACACAGACATATATAAAGCTGGACAAGGAGGTTACACGCACCGTGTGCAACGGTCATGCTACCTGACGGCTATCTGCAGCTCTGAGATGCCCACGGAAGCCCCCGGGTGTCTCTCATCTGCCAGCATGAGGCCCATACAGCAGGAGGCACACATGCCGCCATGTGGCGCTTATTAATTAATTCATTCCCTTGGTTTCCCCATGGTTCTCTTCATTCCCTCTAGAAAATATTTGCTTCCCATCCCCATGGGGTCTGCAGTGGGGGGGGGGGGGTTAATTCCAAACCCTCTCCACTCCCACAGTCCATCCACCTGGAGCCTTCTCAGGGAAAAGTTCCTCCTGCCCGTTTAGCTCCCAGGCCAGGCATTACATCGCTCACTTCAGCCTCCAATCATGTGGGGGGGGTGAGGTCAGCGACATGGGTGTCCCAGATCGCTTAATACGTATGCCAACTTGCTGGGTATTTTAATTAAACTCGAGCATCAGATCTGTGACAATGGCAGGGGCAAGTGGGAGTAATACGCTATTTGGTTACTTTAAAAAAAAAAAAGACACCCCTATGCCATTGGTCCAATCCAACTAGGCGATCTGTAAAATCATAATCACTGCCACTGCCTTACCAAAGATTGGAGAATCCAATGCATCAACCAAAGTCAAGCTTAAGTGTGGAGTACAATAAAAATCAGCAGATTACGGATTTATAATTCAAAATATTCAGATATGATTGATGCTGATGAACCATTAGGAACCTCTGGACAGATTGGAAATGTCTGCTATTTGAAACGTCATGTCTAGTTCTGTCAGTGTCTGTGGTTCATCCGATTACACACAATAACGCTACTGTAGAAACCTGCACTTGTGTACTATCATCTCTACAAACGCGGCAGACACAAAGAAACTGTAATCCTTACATAATCCCCTTCTGCTGCCAACCAGAAAATGTTAATATTAATTCAAGTATTCACTACGATCTGCTATTAGTTTATACAACGTAGATTATAAACAGCTGTTCACACAGACTCAGACGATGTTTTTTTTTTTTTTTTTTTTTAAAGGATTGAGAAATAACGTCCCTTTGAAACAAGTGAAACTACGAGTCAACTGACCCAGAGTAGCAAATTCAGAACTGGTAGACCATGCCCTTTAGTTTTCATTCAGGCAACTTACTCTGTGCAAGGAAAAACTGAGGCATGGCAACAGCTACACCTTGTGGTGAAAACGAGAATTAAAAAGTCTGGAAACTATGCTGTGGAACAAACCATGAGTTATTGTTCAAATTACACTTCCACACTTTACATTTCATGGCAATTAAAATGGCAAAATGCAGCAAGTTCATAGACTTACCTAGTTTGTAAATGAGGACATAAATGACAGTCCACAGGGTGCCAGGCACAGTCATCAGTTCCTTCCATATGTTCCAAGGGTTGAGCCCTCCAGCTGGAGACCTCTTCTCATCACGTGGGTTCATTTGATATTTGTTCAGAAATGAAGTCCTCACAATGTACAAGACGACCGCACAGTACATGCAGCTAAGCACCTGGAAAATGGCACTCCAGCCCACGACGTCCATGACAGCCAGCAAACCCCCGCCGGCCAGCACAGAACCCATCTTGTAACCCACGACTTGCACCATGTTGCCGTAACCCACCTCCTCCTGTTGCTGGAGGAGCTGCACCGCCACGCCGTCGACAGCGATGTCCTGCACGGACGCCAAAAAGTTCATGGCCAGCAGCACCATTATGACCATAGGAAAGTGGCTGTCGGGAGACAGGGCAGAGCTGGCCAGACACACCAAGGCCAGTCCCAACATACTACCCATCAGCCACCTCTTCTTAGTGCCCACCTGGTCAACGAGGGGCGCCCACAGTACTTTGAGTATCCATGGGAAGTAAAGAGCTTTAGTTAGGCTGATTCTGGTTAAAGAAAGGCCAGAAGATCTTAGGTAGATAGGCAGAAGTGAGGACTGCAAGCCATGCGGCAGACCCTGGACGAAGTACAGGAGCCATAAGAAGAGGAGTTTGAAGTTCATGGTGTTTGAGGCGAGGACCAAATCTCATGTCGCTTTGGGAAAGAGAAACGGACAAACCAATTATAAAAATTACATAAGTAACACAAATATTGCCGCATACTATAAAAAGCTTGTATTACTTCAATACAGTCATGCGAGTGGTTTTCCACACAGTCACGGAAGTAGCTGTCATGGTTTAAGGCTGCGTTCAATGCACCTGCAAATAGGTCTTGCCGCATGGGTTTTTCTCTCTAACCATCAGCCCTGGCTACTTTCTAAAAACCACGAAACATGCGTCCTTCATTAAGCCAAAATAAACATTAATCTCATTATAATATTGTATTAAACTACCTAAACGCATAAATTAATGTTACATAAACGACGACTTTTTGCGATGTTATGGAAAACGATAGGACCCGTCATGTCTAGATAAGGAAACAAGTTTAACTTAAAATAATATGGTTAGGTTTTTATAAACTATTCATTAGCTTACTTGTACCGTTTATATACAGTATCTTCTTTACCGTAGTGCAGTCACGCCTAGCTGTCACGTACCTTGTACGCATTTATGTCTTAAAAAACGTTTGATTTATGGATTCTTCACATAGCCAATGGTTCACTTTCGGTCTAAAAATGGACACAGTAATTTTTAAACTACAAGCTAAGTAGTTAAGGTACTCACACGCTCGTTGTTAACGGAGCCTCCCCGCCTTGTCGGCTACACATCGGACTCACTTCTGTGTTTTGAATACGTACTTCCTGTATGACTCGCCGACGACGGTTTTAAAGGGAAGCAGCCAGTGCCACGCCGCGCGCCGGCGAAAAGCTGCTTTCTGCAGCGCCGTTACGGCGCTCGCGGTCCGCTGCGGCGTTACAGTAAATACGCCGAAATACAGTGGACGGTCGCACAATCCATCGGTTCAAGTTGGACGGTGTAATTTTGAATTTGAAGTTTCATTCTGTTTCTCCTATGTATGTTAACAGAGTCGACATTGAAATAAAATGTGCTGGACGAGAGGGTAAACAGGAAAAGAAGTCTCTCGACATTCAAGTTAAATTTTCCCATAAGAAATATCATTTTTATTAATCCGTCCCAAACCCCCAAAATTCACCCAATATAAAACATTTTAAGTGCCAATTTTAAAAGAAAATATCGGTAACTAATAATAAAACAAGTGTATTTAATTTGAATAACTGAATATGTGCACCACTTTCCCACTTAGTGATGTTTGTTTTTAATTTCTATCGTAGACATTACGACATTCCTCTAAGGCTTTTCAGCGGTAACTTTCTTTTGTGCCATTATGAATGGGTGTTATTAAAGATTAAAAAAATTAAAAACGCTTAAAAAACAGGCTGAATTTGCCAGACAACCAAAATCGCGAAGGAAGTGCCCGCGCATACGACGCAGCAGAGAGGGTGACCACGTGATTCTTTGTTTGACTTTAGAATTTTTGTTTGAGCATCAAACCGTTTTTGTTCGCGTTTCAAGTTCTTCAAACATCAAAGTTCGTTCTAAGTTCGAGAGTCAAATGTACTTCGTACCCATGATGTGACGACTAGTTAATTTCATGTACTGCACGGACCCGGTGGAGTGAACTGAGCACTGCACATTAATCATGATCTCAATATTGCCCAAAATAATCATGATTATGACTGTTACCACAATCAAGCAGTCCAAATATTTGGCTCTGCACAGCTTTCCTTTATTGTCCAAAGTTCTTCTGTGGGACCAATTTGTGGCTGAATGGGTAAGGGCTCTCTGTGATTGGAAGGTCGTCGGTTGAAATCCCGTGGTTGGCTGAGTGATTTCACTGTCAAGCCCTTGAACAAGGCCCTTAACCCCAAATTGCTCCAGTGACAAACTATGTTTTTTTTTATTGTATTTTACTTTAGATAAATGCATCTGATAAGTAAGTGTATTGAAACAACTTCCAATATAGCTGCACTGCAGCAGGGATGGAGTTCTTTGAGTGATGTGCCTGGTTTGGTGTCACAAATAATTCGCATTAAGGCTAAAGAGTGGTATTTTCATTTAAAAATGCCAGTTTTCACATTGTTCCCAAACCCCCTGTGTTGTGCATGACTTTAATCAGACATGGACTGAGCTTCTTTGAGTAGATATTTTCTTGGCACCTGCTAAAAAACTGAGTTTTGTTCAGAGGTAGTCATTGTTGTATCATCATGAAATTGACAATTCTTTCACAGAAAGACCAAGAACTTTTATGAAATAGCTATTGGTTTCCTGGAGGTCTGTCTATTCATTCTATTCCATGATCTTTCATAAAGTTTTGTGGCAAACCCACATCTACGAAATGTAAGTTTATTAACAATTATTTATTATGTTTAAGGAGTTGTACACTTAACCAAGTAACATTATTATTTGCAGTAAAACTTCTGAATGCATGAGCTTTGACTTCCAGATACATGCTGATGTATGTAATATGTTTTCAGAGTCAGGTAATGCATCACAAATTCTTAAACATTTGTAAGATCATAGTCATGTTTTATTTGTTAGTGATTAAAAGGTAATGTGTTGCCTGTATGAAATCACATGGTGACACGCAAAATAATATTCAAAACCTAGCATAGGCTAATATATTGGTTACTGTGTCTAATTTATCTTGGGATTTATTAAAATGTAATGTCTCGTGTAATGGAAAAACGTACAGTGTAAAATCTGTCATCCTTAGAGTCTTCTGCAGAAGAACAAATCATTAATCACATTTTAATATTTTATTTGAAAAGATTTATTTAATAGTTTGACAAGGGCTTTGATGGACAAATCTGATACAACTGCTGACAAAGAATATAGTAAAAATCATATAATCAACTTATGCAAAGAAGGACTAAGATGTAAAAGGACTGCCCAGAAAAAAACACTTTTTTCTTATTTTGTGGGATTTACAATTTTACCCATGAATAATACACTCCTTGTATCACGATTTGCTATTATTACAACAAAAGGACGATCAAACGTCAGGGTATTTGTTGGAACGAATCCTGAGGTTCGTATAAGATGTATGGATGTTGCTGCGGTTGCTGTAGATCCTTCCTCATCGACATCTAAAGTGGCCTTTTGAAGAACCTGAAATGAGTTTCACATTCAGTTTAGGCATTGATCATTAATACTTAAGTGACAAACAGAGGTGGATAGTTCAGGTCCAGAAAGTTAAAATCCAGTCCAAGATTTTGTTTCAACCAACCCGACTCTTTATACCAGGGTTATTCAAATCATGGTCTTCAAAGGCTGAGCCCTGCTGATTTTCCAGCCTTCCTTTACCTGTGGGCCAGGTGTGAAGCCTCTGGCAAATCAGAATCATTTAATTATTAATTATTAAACTAACTACCTGGGAGAACTGAAAACAAGGCCTGGATTTGGAATCGAGGGTCTGACTGGTTGAAACAAATTCTTGATTTGGATTTTTACTTAATGGACCTCAGCTATTCACCTTTGGTAACAAAGAAATGTTACAATGGGAGAAATCATCATATGAGAGCAGATTAGCTAGCATAAAACAATTTTTCGAAGTGCATGAATATTTGGACTGAATTAGACAATTTTAATTTGAAGTGCCTTAAAAACGTTCCAGCTTTCCAGTTCACTCTTACCTTTGAAACTGACAGTTGATCATCTGAGATTCCTTTAAAGTTGGCAGTTGGGCTAAATATGTCTGTGATTCCCATATCAGCAATGACTTCTTTCAGTGAATATGATGTCTTGATGGAAAATTTTGGAATTGACACTTTATATGGCCTACAGAAATGAAGATTATTTTTTCATTATTTAAACATTTAGGGATGTTTACGTATGCTACAGCGTACATAGACTATAAATATTTAATAACACTTACATCTTTCTCAATGATCTGCGCCATTTTGACACAAGTTTCCCGTCGAATACCTTCTCAAAGGCCTCCAAGCCCTTTTCTGGGAGAATTAACATCATTGACATGGATTCATTGTAAAGCAGCTGGAGAACGTATGCAGAATTCACTTCATCGTGGTGAATATAAAAGCTGTTTGACTCAGTCATCATTTTCACAGGAACATTATGTGTTTCATTTACATGAAAAACACTGTCCTCTGTATTAGCAGGATCAAATGGAATGTCCCATTTTCCTGTCAAAAAAAATCAGATTTTAGGTTACCATCACAAACATTTTGGGCCTCAACAGACTGAGATGACAAAAAATGAATACAGAATTATATGATATGAACATATTTAACCCACGACCTAGGATAAGCCGTTGGCTGGCTGGATGGATGGATGGAAATTTCAGCATGCACAGACACAACACAGCATATACACCAGCACAGTCAATATAGGAAAGTCACTTTAACCACTTACCTTTGAAATACACGTAACTAATCAGAATCATCAGAGTACTAGGTTCCACACTGTCTACCAATTCGGTTATTTTACCATGTGTTTTTTCTTTTACGTAATTATTAACAGCATTTCTGGCCTCTGTGCTCTCGGTAAAATCAGTTGTAAATCCTTCGGAGTGGTAAAAACGCTTCAGTGCCTCTAGGAACTCGGGCCGAGGCTTGAAGTTGTCGTCCAGAAAGAGGGCACTGCCCACAGACAGCTCTGCATCTTTCTTTTGGTTCAGATTCATCAGTATGTCATGGAAGGCGTCGTTCACCTCCACTGGCGTGATATCCGTCTCATTGAAACCTAAGCCTTCAAACAGCTGCCGGTGTGTCTCTCCTTGCGCCCCCACAGATAGTGCAGCCAGGGCGAGCGACAAGCTTAGGGGCGAGAAGAACACGTTTTTGGATTGGAAGTCAGGCTGAGCGGTCATGTGCTTGTACATCTCGAAAGCAAAACCGCCATTCTGCAGGTATATCCTCAGGCTTCCATTGACATGTTTCTCATGCCGATGGTGTCCGTGTCCATGTCCATGTTCATGCTTGTGCCCTTTTTCGTGTGAATGGCCGCCGTGACCCTTCTCGTGAGCACCATGGTGTCCATGTTCATGCTTGTGCCCTTTTTCATGTGAATGGGCGCCGTTGTTTTTCTCGTGAGCACCATGATTTCCATGGTGATCACCCTGGGCAGGAAAGTGAAGCACCACCAAAGCGATGCAGAAACCTAAGAGCAACTTCATCTCAGTACCTGTATAAAAACACAGTATAATGAATACTTATTGTCCAGATTATTTATTATTGGTGAAAAAATCAAAGCTAATCTTTGATTGAGATCTTACTGATCTCAAATTCAAATGATCTTAATAAATGGGAACTCACCAGTCAGTTGTACTGTTTGGTGGGTAATTTGTTCTCTATGGTTGGAGTTTATATACTCATCAGTGTTTGACCTGTTGTCAATATTTGATCAGTCATATGCAGCCAATCTTATTGGCAACTGCCATTTATCCACTGAATCAATCCAGAGCGCAAAGGTTATGTAGCCACTGATATATTTGTGCTCTTTGCAAGTTAAGCAATTGACTCACCGCAAACATGCCAATCCTCCGCACAGTTCAAGTTGCAACCCAAAGTGAATCAATATAATACATTAGAATGGAAACTTTTACATGAACAGTAGAACATCTAACTGAACTTTTTTTCTGCTATTAAAAACATTACATTTACATTACATAAAAACGTTACATTACAAGTACATTAATCATACACATTATCATACACATTGGATAGTTTACTGTTTCTGTCGGTTCTGATTTATTTTTATTTTGTTACTTTGCATGCATATTTTCATGTTTTAAACATTTCAGCATTTGCTATCTAACAAGAACTTGAAAAGTACCTAAAAATTTGCAAATTTTAATAAAGGGAGCATCACACTGAGGTTCTTTTGCCAATATATTGTACTGTAATAGAGCTCTGTAAAACTTTTGGATAGAGCTGCCCTGTTTGCCTGATTTGTCATCTTTTGTTGTATAAGTAATATGTCAGGAATATTTCTGTCATTTGATAAATCACTTAAAGCATGTTGGGCAATTTAATGTGAGGTAATTCTTGTTTTCACCCAGCTGATGAGATCAATAACTGGTTTTAAAAGCAAATTAGAAACCAAAGCTGTGTGCTGTTATGAGTGGTGGTACCAGCAGGGGTACCTCAATCAAGGAACAAGTTCCTTAGATAGCCACCAAAATAGCTGCGTATAAATTATCCATGCAGATAAACCAAATACTGTGACTGAATTAAAGTTATATGCTATTTTTTGTATATACCTGGAGCATATTTAGGTTTTATATATATATGATATATATATATATATATATATATATTTTTTTTTTTTTGTGAACTCATTGTTTATAATGTAATTAATCATTAGTAACTCACTATCTTTTGACTTCTGACCTGTTGCTTGAATGTTTGAATTTCACTATTGACACAATTGTGGCCTTGACATGAAAGGGGCGATATGTAGTTTTCAACCTGAGGACCTCTGATCAAATCTCTTATTTATTAGATTCAACATTGCAGCCATAAAAATAGCAAAATATTCCAAAATATCAATGACAATAAACAATATAATTATAATGTAATGCTATTCACATTCATTCATTCATCCATTACCCAATGGAAGACTGGTGAAATAAAGATTATATTAATTTGTCTTTCAATACTCAATTTTTAATATTAGCATTTATAATTTGGCAGGTCAATTTATAGAGCTCGAAGGGCATTCTTAAACGTAGGGATAGATGCAAATATATGCATGTTCTGTGACTGGTGTTATTAGTGATTAATTGAATAGTGGTCTGCACATCATGAAGTCCCAAAAACAAGCAAAAATTTCCAAGTAGGAACTAGATTTTCTTTTAGAAGATTGAAGTGCCAGATTATCCAGGTAGGAAAACGTATCATTTCCAATTGTATAACTTATGTTATCTAATAGCTGGGAAGTGTTAGCCATTTTTAATGAGTTCATTAATACATAACTTACTGATCATTATTCACTTATCAGACAAGACATTTTGGAGAAATCAACATGATGGAACTTAATTATTAGGTGTCAGCATATATAGCGAGTGAATCGATGTCCTGTTTTATTCACAGATCTATCATTTGGGTTTCATGTTTTTTTCCCCCCAAATTTTCTTTAGAGCAGGCTTACTTTATTAATTGTGTTTCATGTTGTAGTATTTCATTTGCTCAGTGCATAAAATACAGCATTTTATAACAAAGGAAGACATCATTGCTATTAAAGCTGTTTTTATTTTCATACAGGAATCTGTCATTAATCAATCCTGGCTAATACATAAGGGTGTTGTGCGCACACATAGTATAAGAAAAGTAAGACAAATTGCCTTATTCTAAGCAGAATTTCTCCCTTGTGATTTGTTCAGTTTGAGCAGGCTGAATGAAAGGGACGGTTCAAATACTTACATTTAATTGAGGCCTCACTCTCATACATTGCTCATGCCAAGTTTGCTGGTTGATCAGTACCTGTAACCAGGAGCTATTCTAGGATTTCACTCTTGGGGAGGTTCAACTCCCTGAACAAATATTGATGATTAAAGGAGGAGGGGTTCCCCATGATAAATTTGCTGAGCCGGGGGTATGAAATGTTTATGAAAATCCAGGACAAATCAGCAAAATGGTTTTAGAAAAACTATTTTTCAGGGGGCTGAAGCAAAAAACACAGGCAGCCCCCCTAAATAGGGTCTAGAACTATAGCTAGTTATGCCTGTAATTGCAGAGGTTTCAAAAGAATATCTGCCTGCAGTGTTTAATCATTGATCTTTTTAAATAGAAAAGTCAAGAGTTCTTTCATTTTCTTGAAGTGTGCCTATGCTCCCATAACTGAATAATTTGTGCACTGAACATTAAAATTGACATTCAACTTAAAAGGAACAAAGTCACCAAGACCAGGATTAAGAAACCCACTCAAGAGTAAATCAGTTGTTAGATCCACAAAGAGCCAGCAGGATCTTCTCATAATCTCCCTGGGTATCATCCTGTAGACAAAACGAACAGAAGAACATAAGTTTTCTACATCCAAAAGTTAATATTTTCTTCCTTCTCAAATGGATGTGTTTAAGTAATCCAGGTGTTAATCAAGATTTTGTCTAATAATTCAAGGAATATCTTACCAAAATGTCCTGGTAGAGAGTCTTCCCATATTTCTTTTTGTACTCTTCCTTGATTTTTTTCAGGTCCACCTCTGAGCGACTGACCATGATCCTAGTCAAGAGTTTAGCCTTTGTGCCAGATCCCTGAATGCAGTACAAGAGGAACGATCATAATATGGCCAAGATCAACGAAAGAACATCCTCTGTGAATGTTGCACTGCAGTGAATTATATGGAATATAGGAGCTGCAGGTAATTAATGCATATCATGGTAATCAGAATTCACTGCAACAATGTGGTGACCTCACTGATACCAATATATACATGGGACCACATATGCAGATGTACTTAAAGTGTTAAGGCATTTCTGAAATGAAAGGCGGCTTCAAAACCTGCACAGCAACATCTTAAACCTCCTAAGTGAGGTATGTTCATTTCTGAAAAGTATTTTTCATTCGATCAGACTTCAGAGCTGAACGGAGTAACAAATCTGCTACGGGAACCACAGAAAACATCAGTACTTTACCTTGAATGACAGGTTGAGTTTATCAGCAAAGAAAGCAGGCTTGTTTCCAATACACTTCACTATATACAGGAAACAAGAAATGAAAGATCTTGGTTTTTCTCTTAGATACATTACATCTGCAACAATACAAGGCATTTTACTTATAAAATACACAGAATTCTTTTGAAAAAAGGGATGGGGTGCTACTTATTTTGTTGAATAAATATGCTAAACATGGTGTACTGTAATGGTGCATGTTGCAATTTCAGATAGATATTGAAAAAATAAATAAAGATACAAATTTGTGTAGTTTACAAGAATGAGACCATAGTAGGACGATCAGGACCAAAGGAGCTAAATATTGACTCAAAGACATTTCACTCTGTACAGAGAGCTGTGTACATCTGTAGAGCCGTTCAGAGGTCATCTGAAAATGCTGACAGTAGCACTGCTGTGGGTTCTGCCTACCAATGGCTATCAGACAAGCCTCGATGTCACCCTTCAACTCCAGGTCGATAGCTTTGGCCACGTCCGACTTGCTGTATTTTGTGTACCTTTCAAACACTGCAGAGAGGAGGAATTTTTATAGGTGCGACATAAAAAAATTAGTTCGGCACATGCAATGTTCACATATGTGATCAGCTAGTGTGAGGAAAACAGTTATTCAGTTGACTATTTCAGAGCTGTGAACATCAGTTTAACAAGATACTGCAAATAACCATATGAGCATGTTCGGTATGCTACTCAAAGTAAATTAGCCTGCACCTTTTACACTATTAAGACACAGTTTGACTTAAAAATGCTTCCATTAGGGTATAAAGGGAAAAAAGCTTGCAGTGCTCTCACTTTTGCGCAGTTGTAGGGCACTCCTGCTGGTAAGAATGTCGATGAAGATGGAGCAGTCAGTTCCTTTCCTCTTCTCACCTGCTTCATACATGGCCTACAGAATGACATCTTCAGTCAGGGTTCATTAGAGAACTGAGGCATCCAATGAGCATATGCAGCAACAAAGGAAGCGTGGCGATAAAAAGAAGGTTTAAAGAGGAAGCGAAACAATCGTCAGCTTCTTACTCTTGCATCTTTATCGGCAAGATCCTCGTTCACTGTTGGGCCTTCGCTTCGGGCCGCCTAAAATTACAGAAAGGAATAGGTGAAACTCTGGTCAAACAGAAGGCAAGGAATTCAAAATAAAACTCACAAACACAGGACCCACAACCTTGCATAGAGCAAGCAGGGCTGTTCTGAAGTCACCACTCGTGTCGGACTTAATATCATCCTCCAGTTCCTTCTTGTAAACTGTGAGAGCAAAGGAACACAAACCAGTAACTTTTTAGAAACATATCTTCTCCAGTGGAATCAGCCACGTTCATTAGCTGTGTACCAATGCTTTTGGCTTAAAGGCATGTTCTGGTCGAATGGAAGATCTAAACTAAATTTTAGGGAATTATATATATTTATTTTTTTGTTTGCAGAAACTTTTGTCCAAAGCGGCAAATAGCACATGTATGCATTATAAAGCGCAGTGATGCATCTCAGTGAGTATGTCCTAATCTTTTTGTAACAATCACCCTGGCAATGAAATTATACAGACATACTTAACACACACCTTCTTTGTACACCTGCTTTATTTCCTTGATTTCTTTGTTGGTCCTGGAGGCAAGAATTTCAATCAAGGTATCCTCATCTGTGCCAAGACCCTGGAAGTGAAGGTCTATGATGTCACCAAACCCCCTTATGGTTTAATATACATTCCCAGTATCCCTAAGCTGCTTAAAGTAAACCGCTGGCACACTAAACAGAAGACATTTACCCTAGACTATCTAAATAATGCGCAGGGCAATTTCAGCCACAGGGGAAGCCAAATCCATAAAGTACAGGCTGCTGGCAACAGTAAAGAATTTTTAGTTCCCAGCTGAATATCATCAAGCCAATATTTCAAGTTGTGAAATATCATTGTGCAAGACTGTGATTCAGTGAAGAAACTAATCTTGTCACTTTTGCTACGAATTCCAGTAAAGGTAGTTGGGTAAAGCCAATAAAGTCTGCGCTGATGTCACATTTCAGACTATGCATGCAATGCACATGAAGAACTGCGCAGTATGTCACTGTGATTTTCTAACCATGTACTGTTATGTTATTTTTCAATGTTATTTCTTGTGGTGTTTTTCAACAATGTACTGCTAATTTCCAGTGTTGTTTATTGTGACTTCTTTTATACTAACAAGTAAAGCTAAAGGCAGATTTTCACACCTGTGGTCAATACACTCTCAGCAAAAAGGGTACTGATTTGTACCTTGACTTGTCACTGGGGCTATAGCCTAAAGGTTCTGCCAATTGTACCCTTAGCTGTAGGTAATTGTAGCTTTTAAGGTACAGAAATGGACTCTGAGGAAAAGGTACAAGTACAGGTATAAGTCTATAGCCCCAGGGACAAGCAAAGGCACAAATTTCTACTCTTTTTTCTAAGAGTGTAAGGTTATTATCATTATTATTATAAAAAAAAATATATATATATAATTATTATTATTATCATTATTAATAATATATATATATATTATTATTATTATTATTATTATTATTATCATTAATAATAATAAACTAGTCCTGATTCAGATGCCCGGTGCTGGCATTTGAATCTCCCAGACATACCTTGGTGGCCAGTTTGAGCTGCTGGGCGTCAAACTGGGCTGGAGTCATTAGCAGGGCCAGCACGACATCCTCCAGGTTCCCACTGAGGGCCGTCTTCAGAGCTGCATCCAGGGGCTGCACAGGCAGACATCAGACATGGATCTTCACATATCAATGGCCAGGGCAAAACTTCATGTTATGCAGTACTTACATACACTAGATATTTGCACATTTTAAGAATGCCAATAGTAAATAGCAGAAGATTTTGCCTAACTGACCCCAGTGCAGAGTGTCTCAGATGTGTATGAGGTATTAAAATGCACACTAAGTTTCTCCAGGTGGCTACACTAGTGCCAGTCAGAAAAACAAAATGTCCTACTGCTTTTAATTATCTAATTTGTTGTACGTTTCTGTGCTACATGCACTTTTAATATACTGTAAGGTGCAACCAAATATTTCCCATTATTAGGTAATTCCACAGAATTTTGCTGGGCTTTTGGCATCTTCAGTCGTTGATTTCACTGCAAGAACTGGCATTTATTCTTTTTTTTTCGTTAATTATGCTTCTGAGCTGTCTGTGAGTCAACAGCAAGCAACAACATTCAAAGTCCTTCGGCCTGAAAGTACGGGCTGAACATTGAGTACCGACCCAGCAGAAAGGCGGATGGGCCTCACCTTGCCACAGGCCTGCTGGTAGGCAGCTTTGATCTGCTGGCGCTGAGCGTTGCTCCTTTTTACCAAAACATCGATGATGGTGGTCTCATCCACACCTGGATTTGTTTTCGGGATTATTTACAGGTATGGGAATAAGCAGCTTGCATTCATACACATTTCAGGAACTTAACTTATCACTGTATTCAGACGTTTGAAATATTCTCATTGGACAGAAATTTCATAGCAAAAATAGTGAAGATCCAGCTGCTGAAGCCCATCTGGGCAGGGTCTCAGATAAACGTGCTTATGTCTTCCAGTGTCACTTGCAATTTTATCTGATCTAAAAAATTCTGCTGTATTGAAGGTTATTCTTCCTTTGAAGGGTGGCATGGTGTCTCCGTGGGTATCAGTGCTGTGCCACACCTTCAAGGCTGTGAGCTCCGGCCCAATGCCAGCATGTTCTGCCTGTGTTGCTCATGTCCTCTCTGGGTTTCCACCCACAGTCCAGACACATGCAGTTATGAAATTTGGTGTCTCAAAATCTCCCATAACGTGTGATTGTGTAAGTCTGTCCTGCCTGAGACTTAGTACTGGGTAAGTGGGTGTAAGATGGATGTGTTATTCATTGGTGAGCACTTATACAAAAGTCAGAGAGCTTAATATCCTGGAACCAGAAGAATAAGGACATTAATCCCTAAACCCATGGATGATTCTCATTGGATAAGTTGTACAAAAGTCCCTCTCTTCAATCCTGAACCAATAGCATGCTGTTTCGTCCCTCCCCATTGAAATATAAAGCTATGCCACATTCTTGGCAGTTTCAGTTTGTTGACCTTTAGTAAATATTTGTGTAGGATGACAATCACAGCAGCATGGGCATGTATTATGGGGGTGGGTGGGATATTGTAACCCCCCCCCCCAAAAAAAAAAATCAAAGCCGGGCAATCTTCCCCCCCCCAGCAGGAAAGAAGACATGTACTGCTGGATATCTCCTGTGAACTTTAATATTTGAAGGTGATTCAAAGCTGAAATGGTTAATAGTATTAATTTTCACACAAAATATGCTATGCTTTGCACATGAGCATCATTTTGGACAGTTCTGACAGCTGGTGATAAGATTTTAACGTTCAGAGTGCTGCCCCCCCATACCTTTGGCTTTGATCGCCTTGTCCAGAATGGCAGCATCACTGTTCGGGCTGAACTGTACACAGGGAACCACTGTGCCTTGAAAAGACAAGGCCTGAAACGAGAGGTGTCAGATGAAAACTGACTGACAATTAGAGGTAGTAGAACTCCATCCACCCGAAGCAAAGAGGTTTATATTTTTTTAGGAGAAATCTCAACATTGTTAAAGTAATTTTTGCCACCAAGATACAGGGGCTGACTGGGAGTGGCTCACATTCCAGCTTCACTGAATCATCAGGGTTTCGCTCCTCTCCGAACAAATGCACGGACAACTAAGTTTTTCCACAGAGAGGAAAACTTTTTTTTTTTAATTCGCACTCTAACCATTGTTAATACTTACAGCATCATCTTGCCCCAGATAAACGGTCTGTTGGAGAAATTCCTTGATGAAAGCCATTTTCAGTGCTGAGTCTGTGAAGTATATGCAGATGTCATAACTATATCATAATAATTCTAAGTATAAGAATTAATCGAGGAGGCAAGAGATTTATTTTAACAATTAAAAAGTCGGTTCGGCTTAGGACACGATTGTTTTCAGCGCATCACTATCAGTTATTTTATGCAGTTCAAAAACGTCACATTGTTAATGACGGTAATAAAATATTGTAACAATATCAAATTTGTTTAACAGGAAGACAGGACTGACCCGTCGACAACTGTTTGTCGTTGATGCAATTACACGATTATTATTACTGACAATAACCTTTTGCCGACGCTGTATAATAAAATCACAATGTCCTGACGCGGCGGCCACGCCCAATTTCCTCCCATGCAACTCCAGTTTCAGCAAAAAAAACAACTTAAACCTGCTAAAGGAATCTGTCATATTCCATTGAACTCACGGCATCTATAGAAAAGTGAAACAAACGAAGCTTTGCTGTCTCAGATTCTTGGGAAATAATTTCACTTTCTATGGTGAAAATGAAGGAACGATTCGTGTTAAGTTATGTAACTTCAGTGCGGCTGCTGCATTTCCTTCACTCACCGTCAAGTATCAACTGCGCCAAGCACGATATGATACACTTTCTGCAGCTTGTGAAACAGGTAAGAAGAGCGATCGTCTTACCAGTTCAGTTGCAGGGATTGTCAAGAAGAGTGACGTACATAAGTGCATTTTCTTCTTGTATTTATAGTAAGGGAACCACACCTAGTAACGGCACTGCCCCCACCCACCACAGCCCCAACGGCCGCCCCCACGCTGGCCATCACACAGTTACCACGGAAAACTTTCCATTTACTCAGAGAAGGGGGGGAAAAAACGGCCAAACCAAATATTTCGGTTTTGAGTTGGAAAAACAGAACCAAATGGTGTGCTTTGAAGCAGGAAGTAGGGTTTTTTTTCCCCAAGATTCACAGGCAGAATAGAAATACCTTTCTGTTTAGCTTTATTTACAACCAGGTTATTACAATTATTATGTATCCATCTTTCATTTACTTTTCCAATCCAGGGTAATGGGAGTCTATCCAAGGCAGGTTTGGGTACAAAGTAGGGGTACGTTCTGGATGGCTTACATACATGTAGCCAGCACTGGACTCTGCAAGAGCTTGGAAGAAACTCACAGGGTGCAGAGAGAACATGCAAACACATACAGTGGAGGCAGGATTCACTCCCAATTCTGCAGATGTGAAACAACAGTGTTACCCACTGAGGCACATGCCATCCACTGTTTATTATCATGGCTGCTGTTGCTTGTGGTGGGGTGGTTTGGTGGCACAGTGTTGCCTCACACTTCTCAGGTCCAGGGTTTGATCGTCACTACTGCTGTGTGCCTGTTTCCACTTTTACTTTTAAGATGTACTGTTTGATGACTACATTGTTTGTGATTGTGTGTGTGTGGATTAGGTTTGTATTACATTGTGGGGAGCAAATATCCCCCACAATGTTATAAAAACCATTTTTTTTTTTGTTTTTTTTTTGACGTTGTGGGGACCATTTTTCAGGTCCCCACAAAGATCTGTGAATGCACTCAAGACAGTAAAAATGTCAAAAGTCTCGTATTTTATTTGGTTATTTATGGTTAAGGTTAGGGCTGGGTAGGAGTTTTCCCCATAGAAGTGAAGGGAGAGTCCCCACAAAGATACAGTTGCAATCCTATGTGTGTGTGTGTGTGTGTATGTGTCTGTGTGCAAGGGACTGTCATCCCATCCAGGTTGAATCTGCCCTGTCATTTGTCTTGCCTACAATAGGCTCCAGGCTCCCCGTGACCCTGATCATTATAAACAGATGGATGGATTATGGATGGACCCAGATTACTCTTAGTGCTGTGAGCCCCTGGCAATGGACTGGCATCATGTCCAGGGTGTCCCTGCCTTGTGCCCTGTGTCTGCTGGGATCAGATCCAGGCCAAATGTGACCCTGCCCTAAATAACCAATGGACTGAAAACATGCAGTTTAAAAGCACTAAGGGCTATTACAGTACCTGACGTTTGTGTGAAACAAACTGGTATAATATCCGATTGTGCATTTACATTGTGCTGACGATGTATGTTGTGAAACCGGTTAGGAAAGGACAGAATGGCATCTCTTATCACAGCTTTCAGAAAAAGTGAATAGTGACAGAATAGTGCAAAACCAGTTGTATCACTTTCATATGTGAAATTTCCTCACTAAACACAGCCCTATACAGTAGAACATTTTGACATACTGTGTGTCCCCTTTATGCAGAATATATGAAATTCAATACGTAAGGTAGTAAAATGTTTTGTTTAAAAAACTCCATTGATGTTGTTATTTTAAACATTATCAAACCCCAAAATACTCCTCTAGCCAGGGAGTATTTAGTAAAATTGCAAGCCTCAAATGTCCTCAGTCTTTATACTTAAGACCAGTTGTACAACTCACCTTTCTTAGGCGATGGGACATTTAAAGAGAAGATAATGTTTTGAAACTGCACTGGTATAGAAGTAAAATGTTACATGTAAAGGCAAATCATATTATCAAAATTATCGCATTAAATATTGCATTAAACCTGACTTTCCTCAGAATACGAGAATAGGATAAGACATTAACTCTACTATCCATTAAAACCCAGTCATGATCGGTTTCACCTCTTAAGTTTCAGGGTTTGTTTGCCCTGTGAGCAGTGCATCCTCGTACAGCTGAACTCGAGTAGCCCTGTAGACATTGTGGTTGTCACAGAACACGGCTCAGCCGCATTACAGGCAGTTTAGTCCATTGTCTAGAGTATTGTTTCCAAATCTGGTCCTTGGGAACCCACAGCTGGTCCATGTTTTTGCTCCCTGCCAGACAGTTCACATTTTTGCTCCCTTTCCGCTTCTTGAAGTTGCCATGTGGTCCCCGAGTACTGGATTGAGAAACGCTGACATAGAGGCATGGAGCCTGAGTTACACAGACAGACATGTTGTGGGTTCATTTTCAAAGTACATTTCTCTCTTTTTCAACATCTAAATGCTAGTAAGTTTTCAGTGTATAGCACATGTCTGCAAGGCCTATCAAGCCTCAGGATGACCCAAGGCGCCACTTGCAGTCTTTTAACAATTTTTCTTCTGTGTCTAAGCAAATCTGGGAGATCCTGTTGGACCAGCAGTATCATCATCATTAACTTGTTAACAAAGTAACTCATGTGAAAGTTTTTAACACAGTACTCAGAACACTTTATTTACAGTCTATACAAACATAACAGAATGGCTTTTGTTCAGTGTCAGACATCAAGGACAAAATTACAAGACATTTAGTATAAACACTTCACTGAATGATATGCACAAAATGAAATATGGAATATAAGTCAATTTATATCAATTTACAGAAAACAGTACAAAGACATCTTTAAAAGAATAAATACATTCTTTCCCTGTTACTCAGACATGTTCTTATCATATGTCAGAAGCCTCCTGACTGACTCATTTAGTCACGTATTTCCAAAGTTTCAATATGTTGAATGAATCTGAATATTAATATCAGTCTGGGTGCCCCCAGGTATGACAAAAACTGGCCGCTCATTCACTTCACCTGTTACCATGTTCTTTTTAAGATGATGCCTGACCCTGCTCACGTTCTCATTTTCATTTTAATTTATCTGTTTTACTCCTGCTGGTTCAGTTCCCGCTTGGCTTTGTTTCATACAGCTGATTTTGTCGAAACTCAGTCTCCCCTCTTCTCCCCAAATTAAGTCTCCAGTACATCTTCCCTTCCCTGTGTCACATATGTTCAGCAACTTTCTTCTTGTAAGTACTATAGTTTCTTTTCAGTTTTTCTTTCGATGTGAAATGAATCCACCGTAAGGCCATCTCCTAATAAACAGTTCACATGCAAGCACACACATCATCAGAGTATGTGCAATTCTGTTTTACCTTTAAGCATCACACATGATCTTTTCCTGTGTGCTGGTTCTTTTCATAATATGCAAGAAAACACACAGAGTCAATCTTATCATTTGTGTTTCAAGTAAAATTTCAGGTTTGATTAGACTGAAAACCTGATGACTGGTTTTGCTTCTGGTCGACATTCTTAAAATTCTTCATTAGCACTAAAGCTCAACGGTATCAACTTTCATGCCTCCTACTTCTTTGACATCGAAGCGTTGCAAGAATTCTGTGCATTCTAAAAAATTCTGATTCTTAGTTCTTAGGGATAAAACAGTATTTAAAAGAAATGTTTGCCCTTCATCACAGATGGTAAAACATACAATGTTAATATTAATTTTCTTAACCAAGTCTCCCTCTAGGACAAATGTAAAAATGGATTGACGATGTATGAATTTTCTTAATGTTTCAATGACTTCCACAGGAGGGCCTGGTGAAACATTTGGGATCAGCCTTCTGCTGACACACGTTTTATTCTCCTGTTGGAAAAGCCTTTAGAGCTCTTGCAACATGCTGAAATGAAAAGTTTAAAGTGATATGGGTGCAAAACAATCTCACTATTGTCATAATGACTTCTCAGTGCGTGTGTGTGCCTGCAAAAATCAAAGTGCAGATCGTTCCAAGGGTGGTGCTGTTTTTGTAAAGCGGAAAGACCAGTTTTTATTGAATGCATCAGAGGTGGGAGTGAGTCAATAACTGATAATTAAACCTCAGGATACCTAAATTTGTTCATCACAGAAATGTCTGTCTGGATACAGATCTACGGGGATTTTCCACAACACAGTTATTGTCTTTTACACTTTTTTTCTCTATATACAATACAGCTAATTGTCAGCTTCTAGTGATTAATAGCTGAAATGTACAATACTATCCATAACTTTGACAGAATGGCATCGTATCGAAACAAAAATCTAGATTGTTAAAAAGCAAAAGGATAGTAAGTAAGGATATGAAATAGTTCTTCTGTGGAATATTGATCAGTTATTGCGCAGTCACTCCCAAGCCAGATCTGAAACAGTCTCAAAGCACTTATGTAAGTCCCTCTGGCTTAGGGCGTCTGCCAAATGCTGTAAATGTAAATGTAAATGTCTCCCTTTTTTTGTGATGTCCAGAGGGAGCGACTTTTGGAAATGCTAATTAAGGAACAAGGCCAACGGACCTTGTGACTACTGACAAGACTGGGATTCAGTGTGAAACATGGCGATGATTTATCGCAAAACAATACGAAGGCAAATCATGGGTCCTGGGTATCAGGCTGTAGCAGACACGACTTACTGCACTATAATGAAGAGTTAAGGGATATATAGGAACAATCTCTACTTCTTCTGATTGGAAACATGATGTCTACTTGCAAGCAAACTAATACCCATTGCAACGTCATCCATTGTTTTAATATTTAAAGAGTGTTGAGGGTCTGGTTCCTTTGTGAAAGAAACATCTTTCCTGTTCCTTAGGAAAGCTCCGTCGTCGGAGTTGCAGCTGGTTGCATGTCACACAGGTAAAAAATAGAAATCCATTCTGACAATTTCCTGTGTTGCTTTTGGTCTGCTTTTCTTTCTTTGAATTGCATTGCCTTCTTTTCGAGGAGATTCGATAACGGTTGCTGTTTTTTGTGAAATTCTAATTGATTGTAGGATCTGTTTAGGTTCAGTGACAATATACAGTGTTTAAATCTAAAGCAATCAATCAATCAGTCAATCAATCAATTAATTGTCAACAAATCAATTAATTATCAATTAAATCTAAAGCAATTTCCATTTTATGAGCGACAAGAGGATGTTCTCCTGTATGCTCGTATGTGAATAACATTTTGATATTTCATGTTTTTATTTTAATATACATAACCCGTGTGTAGGGTACAAGTGTATTATTCTTTTTATGCAGAGTGTTCTATGACTGTTTCTTATATTAAAAATAGCAAGATTCTTACATTTTTATGTGATAAAAATGTTTTATGAATATTACATCTATAAACTTTTTCTCATTTTTTAAGTTTGGTGTTTCTTTCAACATGGCGACATTCATTTATTTGCAATATGTATGTAAAATGATTAAATTTAATATATAAAAACCAGGGTTGGGGCCATTCATGGATGAATTCATCGATTCAAGTTCGATCTGGAAATAGAATTGGAGTTCGTGGCGCATTTGAGGAATTTTGGTAAAGAGTTCAGTGTTAATTCCAAAGAACATCATTGACTGGGTAAGGTAAGGGAGCGTGTGTTTTAGGACTGGGGGATTGAGAATGAGTGGGAATGGCATTGGCACTGGGCAACCACTGCTGTGGCTGCAGTGAGTCGCTGTGGGATGCGTGAATAAACCTTAACTGTTATCAGCGTATGTTCTTGCCCTGCATCATCTTCTTGGCACAGATAACTGTTTCATGGGGAACATGAATTGGAAGTGGGAAAAAAACTGTACAAGAAGCAGAATTGGTATTGAATTCATGTTTCAGAAAGTTTAAATGAATTCAATGACATTCTGTGCAATTACATTTTTGTAAGTGTCCTCATATAAAATATATAGTTCAATTTCCAAGTCTATATATATATATATATATATATATATATATATATATATATATTTCCATTTCTAAATATAATAAAATATTCAAGGTACTTTTCAGGTAGATGAATAGTTTGTGTAAAAATCAAGATCTTCAAGGAATGACGTTCAACTAAAGTACAAGTCATACAAGTATAGAATTCAGACACTTGTGGAAATCCATAGCGTGTTTTGCAATTAATATGAATGTACTGTTTATTCCAGTGACGGCTGGATATTGCCTTGCCTGCTTTTGGAATATATGATGCCTGGGCGTGGGGGGGAGAGCCTTGCTCAGGGGAAATTACCCTGCTGGGATTTGAAGCAACAATCTTCTGATCATAAGCACAGCAGCCTCTCCCACTGAGCCACCCAGCTTAAAACATTGACTAATTTTAATTTTCGCTATTTATTCAATGGCTACTTTTATTAATATATTTTCATCTTCATTGCATCAAATCATCTTTACCTTAATTTTATAATTTCACATGGCTAAGACTATGTCGGTTGGGCCTATTTTCTAGTGACACCAGATGCTGTAACTTGCATACATCTTCAGTGATGATCCCAGGGTCGTAGGGTGTTTTGGGTCTTGGATCATCAGACATCATCAGCCGAGTCTCTATGAAATGACGTCTCTCTGGCTCTGGTGATCTTAAATTGTCTAATGTTAATTTCAACTCCAGGAAGTGAATTGGAATTTATCATGCATTATCAATTCAGTTGAGTATGGCCCCAACCCTGGTAAAAACTGCAACTGAAGTTATAGTAAAAACAAATTATATATCCTTAGAATGTTCTTGTCATTATTAACCTATTCCTTTGCGAGCAGCCCCACACCACAACGTTAGAAAATGTACATGAAGTTCCCTGGAGAAGAAAATGTCTCACTGTCACTGACATTTCTGGGGAAGAAAATTCACAGCTGCATTGACCCAGCTATAAAACCAAGTATGTGATATTCTGTAGGTATAAGAGGTTCTGGCTTGGTGATGTTAGGGAGGTGCTTGAAATGTTTGCTATAGGATTTTACCAGATGTTGAAACTGCTTTGACATGAACTTGTGATACACTTTTCTGGACTCTGATAAACATGGAGGGAGGGTGTGGGGGGGTTCTGCTGGTTGTCCATCCATCCATCCATTTTTCAAACCGCTTATCCTACTGGGTCGCGGGGAGTCCGGAGCCTATCCCGGAAGCAATGGGCACAAGGCAGGGAACAACC
>JAODJX010000042.1:11080163-11109435 GCA_026776945.1 Isichthys henryi
CAACCGGGGGGGGGGGGGGGGGGTGGGCGGGGCGGCCCGGCAGTGTCACATCAGCGTGGCCTGGCACAGGCAGGAAAAGAAGGTGATGATGGACTGGTGGCTCACAAGACAACTGGGGTTTATTAGGCAACTGAACACTGGGGAAGGCACAAAATAAAGGACCATCAGGGGTCAATAGCAAACAGGGAGAAACAAGAACTAAATACAAGAAACTGTAGGATAACATAAACGGGGAGCAGAGCATCCAAGGGAACAGAGTACAAACCAAACAGTAACTGCCCATACACATTCTGACACAACCTAACACAAACACCAACTGGCAAATTGAACCAAGGCAAGAACTTACATACTGTACACAAACCAGACTGAACTAATGAGGACACAGGAGAGAAGTATAAACTTAATAACCAATCAGACAGAACATCGCAGAACTTGGAAGGTTAGACTAGAAAACACTAATCAAACATTGGAAGTACGAGAAGTACAAAGAACCAAATGCTAACGCAGGGAGGGTGGGCCACGGATGGGAGAACAATGAAAGAAAATAAACACTAAGAAAATTACACTGGAGGACAAAAAGCAAACAAAATCCCAAACAGGTGACACTCGGGTGTATTAGTCTCAAACCCACGACTCCTGACTTTACAAACTGCACCACACACTCAGCCCACTACACTATGCAGCAATAGGGGGAACGTCGGACGGCACAGACCCTGACAAGGGAGCAAAATGGATCAATTGCCCATAGTGCTTAAATTGCAAAAGCAAATTGGATTTTTTTCCATCTGCTAAATAAGCTGCATTTATATACCAACGTTTCATACAATTGAAATTTGCACGTTGTCTGTCAGTGGCTATAATGAGCATAATGGATTCTCCTATTAATCTGCATGCATTTCTTAAATATAGGACAGACGGCACGTCATCTTATGAGAGACAGAGAGAAACCCCCGAGTCAACATGATGAAGAAGATGCTAGTTTCAAAATATTCATTCCCTATGATTCAGCCAAGCTGTGTGTCACTCAGGTATGACGAAGTCTTCATGTTCAATCAGTTATGACCAGATTGCAAGTGTCATAGGTTAACATCTATGCAGGGGCGTTTCTGGATTACAGTGCTGAAAAAACAGAATTACAAATTTCGTGACAACTGGCTCTTTGGATCAGCACAAACACACCCAGCAACAATTAAACAAAAGATGAACCTGTGAGCTGCACAGATTCTCTTTTTCATCTGAACCCATCAGTATTAACTCTTAGAAGTTTTACGGTAAATTGCTCAGAAAAGGACAAGACCTAACACCACACATACTACAATGAGAAGAGTAACACCCTTCTGGTCACATTGAGTCATACAAAGAAAGACTTATTACATTGTCACATGGCAGATACCAAGAGATGGCCATGTAGCTGGTAAGATGATTCGTTTCTTATCAAGTCTCTCCAATCAAAACTCATGCAAGCTTCCTACAAACACAAATATGCCATTTGCTTAATATCAAACTCAAACTCACAGTTTGGTATTATTCATGTTATGTAAAAAGTAAAAGTTCCAATATATGCATGGAATAGTCCATATTGTCATTTTTGTACTATATCATTGTTATTTATTTAACAGATCATAGAAGACATGGAATTTATAAAAAGAAGACATTTGGAAATTGTCAACGAGCTTGAAGAGAGCTATGTAAATGCATCAAAAAACAATCAGGTGATTACAAATTAAAATAAATTCTATTGAAATCTTACCAGCCCAACGATTAAACATATCATGCAGCAATTTAACCAATGAAATTAATGAATTTGTATAAAACGAAAATCGCCAATTGTTCAAACAATTTTTGTGTATTTCATGAGAACTTTTTGGTCTTTTTTTAAGGAAAAAATTATCCAAAAGGTCAATGCTCATTACCAAAATAAGCTCAACTCCTTAAGGAGAATGATGGATGTATACCAGGAGATGGCAGAAAAGAAAAATATTTACTGTGAAGAAAGAATAAAGGTAATTAAGGGCATGCTAATGTAAGACATATATTGTAACGTATAGTTATTTGTTTAAAAGTTCAAGGTTTAATGGTCAATGAACACAATGGATGTGAAACACTCTTCTTGAGATAGAGTCAAATAGGATTTAACCTATACCTACAAAGTTTTGAATATCATCTCAAATCAAAATGAAAATGTTAAACTTTCAACAACTGGCTAAAAAATAAACACTGAAATCATCAAATTAAAAAAGTAGTCTAATTTGTAATTCCAGTACTATACACAAGTAGGATATATTACATTTTTCTGTAGCCATGGCTGAACAGCGTCTGGTTTTAATGCTGCATTCTCACACCTACAGTACAGTATAGGGTTATGGGAGTAAAGTCTGTCCCTGGCTCTTTTGGGGGGAGTTTGCACACAAAAGAATTGTAATTTGTATACATTTTCCAAAATTGTTCCCAATATATAGTAGCAGTGGAGGTGGAGTCTGTCCCAGACAGCGCAGGGCACAGATATTTACATGTACAATCAGATACTTTGTGCAATTTAGAAACAATGTTCCTAATTACATGTCTTTGGACAGTGGGGGTAAAGTTGACACAGGCGGGACAAACCCCAATTTTACAGGTGTGAGGCTGCAGTTAATTTGGCCCTTCAAGTCTACAAAAAATTATTAATGAAATAGCGGCTTTAGTGAATTACTGTAATGGTCTTTTCCTCTGTTCCATGACTCAGACCCTAAAAAACCTCAACCAAAAACATCTGGAAGATAAAACAGCTCTTCAAGAAAAGAACCAGGGAGATGCTGCCAAATGGGAAAGAGAAAAGGTTTTTATGGCTTTTCTTTTAAAACTCCATGTTTGCTCCAACACAACACCCATGAAGATACACATACTGAATGCACTGTAATGTTTGAGATTTGATATATTCCAAAGTAACAACATAAATACATGTTGAAAATGTAATGTCACCTTTTTGCGTATTATTTTCTATCAGCAGAAACATTGATAAATGTACAATGGCACATCAATTTGAAATTTACTAATTAAGTCACAGTAGTACAGAAATTTTCTTGTATATACTGTAACAGAAGCGCAGAAAAGTTTATTTGTATCTCATAAATGTGTTCAAAGTTTATAAAAAAGTCCATAATTGCTGTATCGAATGCAAAACACTGAATGTGCTCTTTTTAGCTGGAAATGCTTGAGCTCTTTTCCACAAGGTTAGATCTGCTCCACAAGCACCAGGCATCCAGTAAGTTTGTATCTATTGTTTTCCGTAAAAGTGCATTAATACAGAATGGAATCCAAGGATACACTCATCAGTTCTGACTGGAACTGATTTTTATGCATACTGTACTAAATAGTGTTTCCACCATTAGGAGAGTAAGCAAAGGAAAATATTCGTTTTACGTTGATGCTTTTCTCTGCTGTAGTCATGTGAAACAGAGATCACATTAATACTGTAGGATGATGGCAGAAGTCTTAGTCGACTTCTTGTCAAGGATCTTCTTAATCCATTTCACTTCTCTCTCAGGTGTTACCGTAAGACTTACAGTCCACAAGCGAAGACTTTCATTGGGTCTAGTATGCAATTGTTTTGTCTTGCTTTAGCTTTGCAGGAGCTTCAGATGGCCAGGGAGGAACTGGGGAGTATCCAGGAGATGCTGAAGCCCACATGTACCAGTGAGGAGACCAATGTGACCTCTGTGATGAGAACTGACTTAATACAGGTCTGATGGGGGTAGAAGGCGAGGTGGGGCTCTGCAAGTGCCCAATGAGCTTAACGATCACTGATCTACAGTGTACACATTACATAGTATGACTTACATACTGTATGTTAGCAATCACATTCTGCACAAAAAGATCTCCTTAATGCTTGTAGCACAAACCAAGATGTTTCTTATAGGCATGTGTATGTGTTTTTCACATTTCTTGCAAACTTTATACATTTATTGAAAGTGTGCATTACCTGAGAAACATTATCGATTAACGTTTGAGCTCATTAGTTTACTCTGCTTTGCCAGCCAGAGACAGAAGATGGCGGAGAGAGTCAAAGTTTTTGCGGTAGCGGCGAGTTAACACTAGAGGGAGCACAAGCCCGTCTGGAAACGCTGAAGGAGAACCTGTACAAGCGAGAGAGGGAGATCACTGAGCTGCTTCAAGGAGAAAGAGAGAAGGAGAGGGAACAGACACTTATTACAGCAATACGAATCCCATGTACTGCCTTACTCAGAACAATTATACAAAAGGTGATGGTATTCTTCGACTGTACAATGATATACACTGATATAGCAGGGGATCACTGTAATTCATAATTCCCCGATGCCCTGGAATTGTGCTGTATTACACCACTGAATATACTGTAGCAATATTAAGCAGCACTCTACTGTGCACTCATGACATCTAATTCTGCTTTATTTAATCTTGTGCGAGAACTAGAAACCATGATATTCAAAATCTCTATATTTCAGTACTTCAATTTGCCTATTTACAATGTGCTTCTTTTGCAGCAAACAGAATTTGATATATTCAAGTGGAACCGTTCTCATTTCTGCCTTCACTTTAACAATATCATAAATTAGTAATTGTAAAGTAATTCCAATTTCCAATGGATAATTTATTAAGTTTATTGAAACTGATATCTAGCTAAGAAGAATTCTAAAAACATGTCCTTCCTCTATAAATAGACATAGATCTAGGTTATATTATAACATTTAAAAGTATTTATATATATATTTCTGAAGATATGTGCTAATTATTTAAAAACAAACCAATGTACTTCTTGTATTAATGGCAGAAGTATGCAGTTTAGATACATAATTCATTGGTTCTCTGTTTAAATTAAGTGATCAGCTGAATAGGTCAAGCCTATATCCTATATCCTAAATATTTATTCTTAATTTTTGAGGTATATGATTCTAAAACACCTGTACCACTCAAACAGGGTTAGCTAAATTATAACCCATAAATTCTAAATAAAAATAATAAAAACAAGAGGAAGAGGGAGAGGAAGAAAGGAAGAAGAAGGAGAAGAAAGCAGAGGGTTAGGCGTTAGTGTGGCATTTTGGAATGCCACCCTGAAGACTAAAAATAAAATCTTGGTTAAACAACCATAAAGTACAGTATATAGTGTATGTAATGTTAAAGTGAAATTCTCTGCTTACTTTTAAAACAGGCCCATGATATTTACCAGAACGTGGCTGAAGCAAAGCTTCTGGTTGACCATATGGCGGAAGACAATGGTCTGGAATTAGTACAAGCCAAGGAGGTGGCTGAACATGAACAGATGACTGCAACAAATCACAGACACCGGGGAGAGGACGAGACAGAGTGGTTAGACTCTCTTCAGATTATTGATTTGATTACAAAATATAATAAAAAATATATAGCATGTGACTGTGTGCATGTGTTTGTAATTTCAGGGAAAGTCTAACTGAGGAACAGCAGAGATGTACTTTGTTACAGAAAACTGAAGCCATACATATTGCCTTGGAATGTATCAAGAAAGGATTAATTCCTTCATTCTCAGGTGTTTATGTATCCTGTAATGCACATCAAATATATACATAGTCATTTATGCAAAAAAAAAAAAAAGAAAAAACATATCGACGGGGAATCTCGGTGTATACAGCTCTGGAAAAAATTGAGCGACCACTCTATATTTTCAAAAAAATCCACATTTTAAAATCCGTGTTTAATCTTGGTTCTGCTGGAAGGAGGCTACACTGTGAGGTAGACTGCTTCCAGGCTCAAAGTTTCTAAGACAGCAGCACTCAAGAATAAGGTGAAGCAGGAGACACTGGGAACGACCAAAAACCAGCCAAGTAGAGCGTAGAAGCAACTTTATAATGCCAGAGATGACCATTAACTAATCCACAGTTTCTCATGAATAGGAGGATCACATGAAGTGACCATCAAAAGGAATGGGTAACATTAGCTGCAGGTGTGAAATGCACTGCTAGCACAATTCATAACAGGCTCTTAGAAGCAGGACTGAAGACCCATAAAGCAAGGAAGAAGCCCTTCGTCAGTGAGAAGCAGAGATGAGCCAGGCTGGAGTTAGCAAAAATAAATTATATTTTACACAGGCGTACAGCCAGAAACTGAAAATTTTGCTGTGGTAAATTTATTTTTTCCAGATCTATACAGTGTATATATATACACACACTACAAACGTATGTATCCATAATTTTGGGGAAATAATCTAAATTACAGTAATCTGTTTTAAAGTGCGGTATTTGTTTTTGAACCCTACATGTGTAATTTGATGATTACTTTCCCTATAATGAAATAGTCCTTTTTATTCCATGTGACTCTGACTTCCAATGGCATTTTGTATCCCTCCCCCCTAAGGTCACATTTGGCAAACAATTAGTACTTTCATATCCCTGGATAAATGATTTTATATTTTCTGTCCCTATAATCAGACGGTATTTGGAAGCTTGAACACAGCTGCAGAGGGATGGATGAAGAGCATTGTCAGGTAAGCACAAGCAGTCATTCAATATTTGAAATGATGATTTGAGAATTAAGACGGGTGAAATGTGTACCTTGGGAAAACATGGAATAGACATACTGAAAATTATACTATTGATCACTAAAATTGTTGAATGCTTTGATTTCTGGAAAATGACACATACAGCAGTTATGTATTAAATTCCAAGATTGTTCTCCCTTTCACGAAATTTCCATAAAACTAGGTTCTTGAGAATAACAATTTCAGAATAAAAAGTTTGGGCCAGCAGCTCTTACAGCTACAAACTGAGGTGGGTGTCATTTGTTTTTCATTGGAATCTATGCCTTCTGTTGCAACATTTATGCACATTGTAATACATCTATATTTACAGTTGAAACAAGCCAGAGAAGAGACTAAAAGGATAACTGAAAATTACAACTCCGAAAGAACAATGAGGAAAAAATATTTTAATATGGTGGAAGACATGAAAGGTAAAACATTTTAATGACACATTGATGAATGTGTTAATTCAAGGTTCAATGAAAACTCTGACGACTGAAATTTCAACATGCCCTGTGAATCTGGTCTGCACTGGCTTCCCGTCCAGGGTATTCCCTGGTCTTGTTGGCAACCTTGTACTGTGTGAATAAATGGATGTATGGATGAATAAATGAATGAATGGATGGAGTTCAACAGCCATATATCCATCTTCCATCACCACTTCCAGTGGTGGTATGAAACTGCATTTGACATCACATGTTTTGTTTGTATATTAAAAAATAAACCAGTGAGATTTTTGAACAGGAAAGATCAGTGATTGTGGGTATGTATGCAGGGAAAATCAGAGTGTTTTGTCGCATAAGGCCCATGAGCGAGGTTGAAACAAGCTGTGGAAGTATCCCTGTCGTTGACTGCCTGGACGATTACTCAGTCACAGTGGAAACTTCACGGGGCTTGAAGGAGTTCCAGTTTGATAGAGTTTTCAACCCCACAAGTTCACAGGAAGACGTCTTCCAGGACATAAGCAGGTGAGGTTCGCCTCCTTAGCTGGGCCAGATTCCAGCCGCTGGATTAGGCAAGCTCTGTGCATTGCCGGTGGGCCTTCATATCCCATTGAGACGCTGCGGTTTCTTTGACTGCAGAGCTGTCTCCGCGGTGACAGCTGTGCAAATTGCTTTAAAAAAGCTTTGTAACATCTAGCGTGGATTTCTCTGTGGAAGTGTAAAGATTTTTTTTTTCTGCAGAAATGCACTTAAAGTACAGAATTGATACAATCATTTTGAAGTAAAGCCGCAGCTTAGGAAAGGCAGATAAGTGGCTGAATTACATTGTTATAAATTAACACATCTGATTCTGAGAGTTCAGTTGAGTTATCTTGCATAATGTAGAAATGACCATTACAATATTTCTGAATTGCATTTTTTATTCATTATGCTGTTTTTGATCAAAATTCATTGGTTGAATTCATTACCAAAATATATACGCACATTTCTTTGTCTCCTTAGGCTTATTCAGTCTGCGATAGATGGGTATAATGTCTGTGTCTTTGCATATGGACAAACAGGGTCAGGGAAGACCTTCACAATGGTAGGCGACAAAGATCTGAAGAACCCAGGAATCATGCCGCGCACGTTTAGAACAATATTTCACATCACGCAGGAAAACAGCTCCAAGTTTGATTTCAAGGCAAGAAAAAAATATTGTCTGAAGAATATTCAACTTCAAAGGGTCATATCTCACACTGTAGAAATAAAGCATGTTAAAAAATTTAATTATACCTGCTACGTATGAAAACAGTAACACTGTAACTGTCCTACATTAGATATTTGCTAATGATGACTCTACTGTATATAGTTTAAGGAATACAATTCTGACTGGAACTGAAAGTACATTTTTTTTGCACATGGTCCTTTCATTAAGATACACTGTCCTTTCCCTATGTTTTTACACTCTGTCCTAAGTGAGGAGCACTAACAGCCTTTGTCGTCGTCCCCCCACCCCCGAATGTGCGATGTTGCTCCTTAGGTCTCTATGTGTATGCTGGAACTATACAATGAACGCCTGCTGGATCTCTTCATCAGTCCTGTCGATGCACTCGGTAAAAGAATAGAAATTAAGAAGGACAGAAGGGGACTTGTGATCGCTCACGGAGCGGAGACGAAGGACGCAGCCAGTGCCGAGGAGCTTTTGGCACTGTTTGAACAGGGCTGTTGTAACCGACACATTGCAGCCACAAGTACGTGCATCAGGAAACTGCAAAGGGACCCTGCAGCACGCTTTGGAATAATGGTTTCAATCGCATCATAAGTGACTGGAGGGTTTTAAGGAACATTTCCTAAGTGCAACACAATGAAAGTAAAGAGTTCTGTGCCTGGCCGGGTGGCCTCCGTAGCCTTCATATCCGATTGTTGTAACTCATATTCAGAACATCAACGTTACCAATGGTAGAATTACTTAAGCATATTGTATTTGCCTGTTTTTTAACCTTTAATCAGGTTTAGCTGGTCCTGTAGTCCATGTCCTGTAGGTGTCATGCTTTCTTTCTTCAGAAATGAACATGGAGAGTTCCCGCTCTCATCTAATCGTTGGAATCACCATGGAGAGCAGAAACCACACCAATGGCTGTGTGAGCTATGGGAAGTTGAGCCTGGTTGACCTGGCAGGAAGTGAACGGGCGGCAAAGACGGGAGCCAAGGATGACCAGCTTAAGGTGAGAGGAGAATGCAGATGAACATGGCGCCTGGGTATGTGTCAGTGGGCTTTCAGTCACGCAGGTCATGTGAAATCTAATAGAAATAAGGCGAAAACAACTTGACTTGCTATCAGGAATAGTGCCTGAATATTTGCCAGCTAAACCATAAATGTAAATGTAACATTAAGGATATTCATAGCAAACACTGGACTCATCATTGTTACTGTTACATCTAGTGTTTAAACAACACTGTTATTTTTAAGAAGACATTCTACATATTAAAGTTGAAATACGCTGAGGTGTAAGTAGAAAATTAATTACAGATAATTGACTGAAACTGTAAAAAAATTGTGAAGAATACCCAGTAATCATTCAAATATATTTATTTTCCTAATGCTTCAAATATCACTGCAAACTATGTACATGAAGATCATTTACACATTTTCTTTAAATGCATATGGGATATTTTCAGCTATGCTTTGTATTGCATTAGTGTATGAATTTCAGCCGTATATGAATCTTTTGCAGGAGGCGAATTCCATCAACAAGTCCTTGAGTGCTCTGGGTGATGTCATATCTGCTCTGTCTACAGAGCAAGTTTATGTCCCTTACCGGAACAACAAGTTAACCCAGTTCATGCAGGACTCTCTGGGGGGAAATGCCAAAACGCTCATGTTTGTCAACATCTCCCCCGCCAGCTGCAATACTGAGGAGACTCTCACCTCGTTAAGGTAAGGTGTGCAGCCTGTCGTCTTATCATTACTCTGTGTATTGCTGTTGAGACCTCTGATGGGCAATTACGCATGCTATGTAAAGCTCTTGATCGCACACTGTGATCGCCCATGAATGCACAGTCGTAAGACATTATGTTGGCAAGGATTGTGACAAGTGGACAAGTTCCAAGCGATAGCGTTTGGGGGCGCAGGAAAAAAATCTGTTCCAAAGCAGAGCAAATTACAGCAACGTCTAAGGCACCTTAAACAACACCTTAAAGGGACTTTATCGATGTTATTTGCTTTGCTTCGTTTTTTGTTTTCGTACACATACATTGTGTTCTGATTACCCCCATTCTCATTTGTGTTCTAGCTATGCAACACGAGTGAAAGCAATAACCAATACGGCTCAAAGAAATTCAGAGAGCAAGGAGATAGCTCATCTCAAAGAGGTATGCCACTGAAATATGTCATCATTTTTGCCTATTCAAATGTAATTATACATTTTTAAATGGATGAATTTTTACCCCTAGATTTAAAAAGTTTAGTGTATACGTGAAGGGATCGTATTAATCATATTACCTAGACTCCATTTTCACAAGACCGACTAGGAAATACAGTATATCGTTACATTTCCATATGCAATTATTGCATTTTCTTAGTTTTCCTCATCCCTCCTGTGAACTATTGTAAGATCATATTGCATCAGCCAATACGCGGAGAGCTATTAATCAGTCCAAACCCTTCCCATATTTCATTCGGAAATTAGACACCTTGATCTGTGAACACGCTGCAAATTTATTATTTATTTAACACACCTTGACAGGCCTTTTGCAATGAAAAACAGAGCATATGTATAGCTGTGTATGACAATAGATGCTGCATTGAACAGGATCATTAGAAACCTTAACGGTCTTTCACTACTGTGGGCATTAATGTGTAGTTAAATTTTACTAAATTGATAGTCAATTAGCAAAGACACCAAATGGAAATAAAATACTGTTAAAATGTTGTACTTGTCAACATTTATGCATGAACATAACAACCTACAGTAAAATGATTCCTCTTTATGCTACTGCAAAAGGGGGAGTGGCTTCTTCATATTTCTTCCTGTAGGTGGAGCGATGGAGAACGTGCCGAAGTGTATTAATACATTGACACTATTATTGATACTAAGATAAAAAATTTACATATTGCACAAAGCGCCATCTCTACCTTTTTGCCTCTCTTTCTTAACAAGACATTACTTGCATTTCAGATCATTCTGAAGTTGAAATCGGGACAACCAGTGGACGACGATGTGTGATTATATACATTCAGTTGCAGAAATACAAATATTGTGCATGAAAAACACATGTAAGGTGCTTTTCCTGCTTTTCTGTGAAATATTCAAATAAACAATAGCAAGTGTAATTTTTAGATGATTTTTGCAATGAGGTAAGTGGGAAAATGGAATGGGGGTTAGGGTTAGGGTTAGGGTTAGGGTTAGCAGAGGCAGCCTGAGACCCAGGACAATTAGAGAGTCACCACCAGTTTGAGCTGCTATTGTGAGGGAACTCGTCATGAGAGATTACCTCCCTTGGCAGGTAGAACCACAGCCATGCGGCAAATGAGATTGGCTCTGTTGTTAAGCAGAAGGATCCAGTTGCAGCAATTAGACAAGGATGACAGGGACAGAAAAATTCCACTTGACTTTGGGCACAGTCCAAACCCCCAGTATCTCATAGCTCAAATTTCTTATCCATACAGAGCAAGGAAGATATCGACAAAAGGCCAATATATCAGTTATTTGAAAATAGATTAGGATTATAGCTTTGTGAGGATACAAGCTATACTCCGTATGCAGTCGTCTGGTTCTGCAAGCCAAGTACATCAAGTGACCAGCATGAGAATCAGAACTAAAGTTATAAAAATACATATCAATAGACTGATAAAAAAAAAACATGACAACTACTCTATTATATCACAATTATCATTAAAATAAAAAGAAAACAAAAGATGTAACTGAAAACTTTACCTGCATAAATTGAATAAAAATTATGTGGTGAAATAGGTTCACAAATTCTCTACATTGAGGGTGAAATATGATGTTTCACAGTGCTCAATATAACCTACATGGTCATTTGTCTGCCGTTGGAGCACGATAATGCCTACAGATGTGGTGGTTGAACTTAAACATTGCAGCATCATTCTTGTTTTCTCAGGAACATACACAAAGCCTGGGTTGCCTCACACTTCCAGGGAAGGGGGTTAGAATTCCACCTCTGCTGTACATGGTGGTGTGTATGATCTCCCATGGGTTTCCCCGAAGTACTTGCATTTCCTCCTGCATGCAATTGCCCATCCAGGGGCAATAGCCCCTGCCTTGTGCCCTGTACTCCTCAGGATTGACTCTGCCTATCCCATGACCCTGACTGCTGGGTGGAAGACAGATGAATGGATTACTTTAACTTCTAAAGCTTACTAGATTAAATTAAGGAACTGAACTGTTAACCAATATGTAGTAAATTCAAATCCCAGGCTATAATTGCACTGCCAAGTAAAAAATATATTCTGGAATGCAGACCGCAAAACGGGCCATTTAAAAACATGCCAACTGAATTAGAAAATGTGAGTGAATAAAGAGTTTTTCCATATACCACATTTTCTTCTGTCTTGGGCCGATTCCATTTGCGGGACAGTAGCCAGTAAAAGCAAGGTCCACAAAAAAGGCAGGAAATTTCTCACAGCAAACTTCGTCAGAAACATTCATCGTTCCCACAGACACAAGTACGTACTGAGCTATGGACCATTTGACTTACGGAGGCTTTTAACTCCATACCTGAAATAATACATTCTTATACTTTGCTAATGTTTTACTCTCTGGGTGTAAACTATGAACCTGCATAAATTACCAGAGCTGTGCATCAGGCAGCACAATGAGTTGCAACATCGTCTCACGCTGTCAGAGTTCAAGGTTCAGGATCGGTGGGGGTCTGTATGTTATCCCTGTATTGTGTGGCTTTCTTATGGCTGCTCCAGTTGCCTTCAGCAGTTCAAAGATAAGCAGTTAAATTGTCCACAGTGTGTGCATGCATATGCCCATATGCCCTGCGATGGGCTGGCATCCCATCCAGGGTGATCCCCTGCCTTGTGCCCTCTACTGCCCAAAATACGCCTTTATCCCCCCCACACAGCTGTGAAGAAAACTGTACTAATTATTATTTAGAAATAGGTAAAATACAACTTAAATGGATTTAACCGTTCATTTCATGCTCAACTGAAACGACAAACTGGATCCTATCCACATATCTCTGCATCATTAAGTAAAACATGGAATGACGGACGGATCACTCTGCGGATCAAGAGCTGAGAAGGATTCATTGAAATAATTGACCTTGATTTGAAATTTGTAGTTGATTTGTGCAAGACGCTACTCATGGTGAATTAGATGGAACAAAAGCTATCATACACTGTGCTTCAGTGAAGCCATATATGAAAACCACCATTCAACAGGCAAATAGAAGTGGATAGAGGAGAGGTGACCCCAGTGAGTAATAAATACTAGATGGATTTTATAAACAACTGAATACAGAGGTAGCTGTCTTAAGGTGGAATTTACATTCTCAGAATAGCAGGACTGCCAATTTCGGTCAGCTGGCAGGAGATTTTCAATTTGAGACAAGTCTGCACACACATTTACACATATGTAACACTGTTATAACCCTCTAGGCTAAAAGGTTTGCGAATTACCCTTAACTTGCAAACTTAACACTTATAATGTAGCTAATTTTAGGTTTATAATGGAATAGCATCGTTTTGCAGTAAGATTTCTTGTGTGAGCGTGAATTTGAAAGAGTGAGTGTCAGCCAGCCCTGGTAAAGATACAGATAGTTCTGCTGAAAAACTTTAGAATATTTCATATACATTAAATGTGTGATTCATCGACATCACATATACTGTGATTAGTCACGCAGCTTTAGGGCATTGAAGTACTTTTTCATTTTACGGTCCTGATTTTCTATATGGTTGTTCGAGGTGTTCTGTGCACTCTCCACCTTCCGGTTGCGTAACCAATAGCTTCCACCGCTCGGTTTGCACAGAAACAATGTAACGCCACGAGAGAAAGATTCCTTCCCATCTCCCTTCCTGATGAACTCATTTAGATAATAGTCTAATGTAATGAACTGTCTTCACGGTATTTAGCTTTGGTCTTATCTCCTTAAAAACAAATTTCCCTTTAATTATTAATTTATTTGCAAGTCTGCTGCGTTTCTCCTCAGGTCTTTTTGAGTATCTGTTCCGTGGAACTTGTGAAATGACTTGTAAATACAAAGACTCTAATTGTAATGCCTGGGGAATGAGAAAGTAAGATGTATCTGTCAGAGCAAGGCATTGGCCAAGCAGCCTGAGATAAGGCAAATTATTGGCTTTAGACATGCTTGAAGAAATTCTTGAATTCTGGCAATAAGAACAAGGGAGTAATCCAGGATATGGGAACTTTATGCTGAACTTGGCAAGGATACATGATGTTCTGAAGTTTGATAACTTATCTAGGAGACACCCTTAATGCTTCGATGCAATTATGCGCGTTAGAATTAAGATTTAGTATGTCTATATTGCTGAAACTTCAAAAAGTTCAGTTGAAACTTCAAATTAAGTCAAAAACTACATACATATTAGACATTATTCCTGTTCTTCCTGTGCTGCAAACTTGTAGCCCATAGACTTTGCTGGGACATCTATTCATTCATCTTCTGTAAGTGCTTAAGCAGCACTGCATACGTAGCGCTTGAGGTGCGCTTTGAGCCCACTGCAAGAAGCAATGGGAACAAGACAGGAAACCCCCTAGACGGGATACCAATCCAGCACAGGTTACTCACACACACACAGGCATAATCACACCCAAACTACAGGCAACTGAGAGACAGCAATTCAGTTTCAGTCCATCACATGGCAAACACACGATATAGAGTAATATATGATAATAAGGATCATACATTAAAGTATTTAATCAAACAAGGATATTTTATTAGTTAACTGTCCTTCAGCTTTGAACGTGAAGAGCACATGAATGCACTACAACACATCACGTTTTACATATTACGCCCTTTGACCATTTTATCATCTTAATGCCAAAAAATTATACGTGATAAAAATGATGATGATAGTAATGCTGTTTATAATAATAACAATAATAAACACATTCATTTTCGATATACAATAGCCATATTAAGGGCGGCAGGGGTCCAGATCCTGACCCAGAATCTACAGGAGCAAGACAGGGAATAACCCAGGGTGGGGCGCCATCCCAACGCAGAGCACACATAGTGTTTACACATAATAATAATGATAATGATAATAATTAATAAGGGGGTCAGATTTAAAGATACAGGAAAATTAAGTAAGAAGTGGAGTATGTGAAATGTAAGTAAAAATATTAACGCCGTGGTGAGATACAAAGTTTGTATGGTTTCGGTTTCATTGTCAAAGCAAACTCTGCTGCCATATTCAGTTCTTGGCCTCCAACATTCTCTTTAAGCGATGAAGCAAAGTAGTGAGGAAGATGAACATCTCAAGCCGGGCAAAGTCATCACCGACACGGCGCCTCTTTCCCATACCGAATATCATGACCTTCTCCATCAGGTCCTTATTCAGCTGTCCTGACGCATCCAAAAATCTCTCAGGCTGGAAGAAGTCCGGATTGCTCCAGAGATTGCTGTGGGAAAAAAAAAGAAATCTGAAGTGATAAGAGTTCTGCTCACGAAAAGTGTTACCAGGAACTTCTACCCTTATACTGTAGCTTTCTTTCAAAATTTAAAAGTGTGAAGGGGTTGGTCAGTACAGTTGTAAAGGTAGTTACTCAGGAATCTGTTGTAATGACAGACCAAAAATTATTAAATCCACCTAGACAGGTGTACACTATAACACCTGAAGCTGACAAATATAAATGATGTGTTTTAATTTTTTAAATAAAAACAAAATAAAACCCATTAGTAGTTTATTTGCTTTAGTTGATAACCAACTTAATATTACGTCAGCCTCCATATTCCCGGGAATTCCTCACTATAACACAATATGCATATGCTTACACATCACAGTTAACTTGGTGTCTTTGGGAATGAATCATCCATTGAGGATTACATTTTCTGTGGTGCTGATGTGGAGAAATGACAAAAAATATATAGTTTATTAATAATATTCAGGGCACGTCACACACTGACTTACAGAGCACTAAAACACCCCTGGATGCAATCTTTGGAATATTCTAATCTGTAAACAGTCTACATAATCTGCACTACATCTTCATACATGGTGAAATACATATCATTTTGAAAATCTATAAACACAAAATATGTAAATATTTATTTGGGTTCATAGAGCACAGGGGAAAAAATCCAGTCATTAGAATTCTTCAGTGGTAATTAGTGAAACTGAAATTCAAATAATAATAAATTAGACAGGGCAATTTTTTCAGTTGCAGAGCAGCTATTTGTGTTCTAAAAATGCCCTTAAAACAGACATAAAAATATTCATTCAGGATTAGCATACACAAACATCGACAGTGACTAACCTGTGTGGTATTGTAAATGGAACATAGGACGTATGCTGGAACATTTTATATATAAAGGCCTCTACGAAAGGCATTTTCGACTCGCCTTTAAACCTTGGTGCTCTACTGGAACCAATGTCATCATCCGCAAAATCCCAAAAAAACAAAGTGAGCGAAAGCAACAGGAATGCAGCAGCTTTTTTCATTAACGACAATTTTCATGAAATTATACCCTTTTATTATATTTTGCTTAGGTAAGCAGCTAGCTAGTAATATTTACTATTGTATAATGTGCTATGTCGCTACGTAGTAATATTCACATACTGTACAATTAGATTTACAAGGAATAAAACCAGTTTAGAAAGAAAATAATATCAATTAGCATGATATGTGAATATTTCTGTTTCATTCCTAATATAAGTTTGTGCAGATGTGATATGACTTTGATAATATCAGAAAATGCAGTGCCTATTTCCTTATATATCTGACTGTATATCTGGAAACTTAATAAGGTACAATTGGCTCCACTGCAAGCCAGCTATAATGGTATCAAAACCTAAAGAGACAAAAACACATTAATAATGACTAGAGTATCACTATCAGTATGATTAACAAAGTCAAGATGACTAAGTGCATTAACATAACAACATATAACTGTAGACTATTGGTGAAAATTCACCAAACTCATATGCTTATATCTATATGAGATAGAAAAAAACATCGCTAATAATATGAAACATTCAAAAAACATTTAAAAAACATCAACAATTTGTATGTGATATAATAAAAACTATGACCTGCAATTCTGTGTGTAGTAACATGTTAGTCCAGCCTACTCACACTATAAAAAATCATTTTATTTGATATCATGTGACCTAGCAAATTCTGCTTCACTGAAACTGCAGTGCAGATCTAAATTACATGCTGATGCCCTCCTGTGTAGTATTTTACTAAACTTGACAGTTAAAAATATGTCTCCACCATATTTTTCCCCAACCAAAAAAATGCTAAATACTGTAACTAAATGTTATGTAGTTTTATGCGGAAACAACACAACATATGTAAATGATAATATAACTGGGTTTTTACATATTGCGTGTTACAAACCAGTCACAAAATAAAAGGAGCTTTATAGACATAACAGCATGCATGTAGTTAAAGTAAATGCTGTAACAAAGAAGTCAGAAGAATTACAAATGTTAAACAAGCATGTAAAAAATGTCACTTTATTTCTCATCCGACTCTCAACCCTGAAACCATCCCAGGAAAAACAGCTGGATTATTTAATGCTGTTTTGTGCAAATGAGGAACAAATGTACTTCTTGCAAGCTCCTAAATCATTAGAAAAAAATGACAGAATAATGAGCAAAGAAAAAAGTTGTTTAAAGATTATACATAAACCATGCAAGTTTATACACTATCAAAGCATATGCCAGTAATAATAATCTGAAAACAAGGTGAATAATTGCAATATTCATTCATTTAACTATTATTATTAATGGGATCCATGAGGGTGCCATACACTGAAATATTTTTATTTTTACGTGAAAGGCATATTTATCCATTCATATTTAATACAAAATTTAGAAGAATCATTTTGTTCACTGTCTCATGATAATAGTCACTGTTTATCTACCTAGATGAATAGCCACCTTACTCTGAGACGAAATAGAGAAAAATAATGTGACCACATTGTTTTACTTGAAATCTTTTGAGTTTTTGACTGTAAATAATACCCGAAATCATCCTTACCAGCACCAAAAATGTCAATGACATTGTGGACTATCTGTGTGTGTAAATTTCTTCACATCTTCTCTGTCTTCACACACTCGGCAATGAGAACATCAGTGATATCTCGAATCTGCAAAGAAAGAAAAACATAACTAACTAAGCAAATGGAAAACAACGGTTTTGTTTATTTTTTATTTACATATCTTAACATTATAAATTTGCTTGCTATAATATAAACTCTTATCTGTGCATACTTCATAAATATATATTTTTGCATTGATGTAAACTGTTTGAATACTAGCAAACAATGTTAGCGAATTGTAGATCTGTTATTACATTTTTTCTGTATACATACTTATACCAGTCATCAAAACTTTCATCCAGAGGGAAATTCTGCATCCATAGCGATAATAAATCTTCCTTTTACTATATAAGCAAACTGCTACAGGGTACAGTAAGTCCAGTCTGTGCAAGGTAATATTCCCTGTCCATTCAATAAATGAATGCATAGAATTAACTGACTTGTTTGAACAAGAGTATACCTTATCGTATGTCCTCAGATGATCCTCAATGTTCTGTTCCATGAAACCATTAATGTTATAGATGTAATGCACCATTTTCTTCAAAGATGGGCTTGAAAAATAACAAAAAATGGGGGAAAAGTCAGACAGGTTTCCAGCTGCAAAAATCCTCAGGACTTCATTGTTTATTTGAACGATGTTGAGGAATTATTCATAATTGTAGCTCTACCTTTCGCCGAAGGACAAGGCACAGACTACATTAGCAACAGAAGTAATCAAGGCAATGGTGGCATCAAAGTTGCTTTCAGAATTTGAATGTCCCTTGAGTCTGTCCACCATCTCAGAAGCTTCACAACAGACGTGCTCCAAGCATCGCCGTACTTTTCACTGAATGTCACGCTGGTCCCATTGGCCACAGCTGAAAATGAAAAGAGCTCAGGTCTCCCTGCGAAGCTCTGTCCTTGGCGTACCAAGGCCTGCCTTCTCTCCTTGACGTACCTGTACCAAGACCTGCCTTCTCTCCTTGACGTACCAAGGCCTGCCTTAGGGTCTCCTAACCACTCAGCACCACCACAACCATTGAGCCCACTCTCACTTGGAAGACATCTCCGTTCTTGTCCCTCATGTTAGTCATAGAGATGTGTATTTGATCGCCAGTATGCAGCAGGTTGCCAATGAATGGCCAGAATGTAGGCCTGGGAGGCCTCCTAAGATGCCTGTCCTTCTGTGTTCTGTTTCCCAGGCCAAGCAGTATTATACTTAGAGCAAAGAGAAGAGATTGTCATTGCAGAGAATGGCCAAAATGAGTTATTTTTAGTCCATAAAAGTTGTCAGAATATTTTTTTAAAAAATGCATATTATCAATTTTAATAATACAGGGTGGCATGGTGGTGCAGTGGTTAGTACTGTTGCCTCACACCTCTAGGACTCAGGTTCGAGTCTCCGCCTGGGTTACGTGTGTGGATGTTCTCCCCATGTCGTCATGGGGTTTCCTTTGGGTACTCTCGTTTCCCCCCCCACAGTCCAAAGATATGCTGAGGCTAAGTCTTTCACAAAACTTTTAAACAATTATGCTTGTTCATCTTACATCTGACAAGATAATCCATTTAATAAAAATAATGCAATAAAAATCAATAGACCACATGAATTTCATCTAGCTTTTTATAAAGCTTAACGGATCTGCATTTTTTTGCCAATAGGTCTGTTAATACAACTATTCGCACACCACAGTTACTATTTCAGTGAACTGAAACGGTACCATAGTTCAAAAACCAATTTCAACAAGTGTCATCTACTATATAATATACATAAACAGGTACTCAAGAAATATGACTGGTTTTTGTATTCCATGCGTTCCAATCTTCGCTGGTCAAGCTTTCTGTATAATTTTGTTAGTTATATAAAGCAGTACGTCAGAATAAATATATGTCTGTAAAAAGTTGCATTATGTATATGTACATGTATGTATGCTTGTATCTAAATCAAAACACTTCATGCATTAACTTCAGCAACAAACAACGAAATTCTGATTATTAAATTGGTTATTATTTGTTCTGTCTGTATTATTTAAAAAGAAGGTTAGTACACTCACCAAAAGTTGCATCTTAGTCCGTTTATGAAAACTATGAGGGAGACAAGAGAAAGCGAAGGGATTTTGGATCATAAGCAGGAGAGTAATATGAGCGCAGCTGTCCGAGTTGGACGGGAGGGGAAAACCCCTAAGCGCTCGAGAGTATGTACATGTTCTCGTTTATTTATTTATTTGTTTGTTTATTTCTTTGCACGTCAATATATATGAAATTTCTGCGACTGTTTTGAACGGGCGGCTGCTTCCAGACATCCTGCACGTTTCTGGGTGGCCAGTTTACAGCAGAACGGAAACGTTTCCAGCTGGCAATTACCGTCTAGGGCCTCACGTTCCCTGGTGGTCGCCTATAGCTTTATATCGAGTTTATATCATCATTCGAAATGCTAGTGAAGAGGTAAGGAAGTATTTAATAATGAGTTTTTATATATATATATCAGTGCCCACAGCGGGCCATTTCTGAACAATTCTAATCCATTCCAAATGATTGGGAGATAGAAAGCATTGTGCCTAGAGCTGTCCGAAATTGTAGCTGACCGTACACTGAGCAGCATCTCCTCAGAGAGCCGCGTTTCAGTTCATCGTGATGGTGAATAGAAAGAGCTTAGTGCTTAGTCCGCTCTGTCGTGCCCGTTTTGTTCCCCACTGATCCGGCTTCGCTTTGAAGTGCGGCTGAACAGAGTCTTTTTACACACTATGCAGTCTCTCCTGGCAGATTCTAATCCACACCGCCAACCTGAAGATATAGATATTTCTCTAAAGGAGCTATATACTGACCAAACCCCAAGCACATTTGCTTTGTTCAGAAGCCATGGCTTCCAGAAAAGAAGTAATGTTCTAAGTGAAGTTATAAAGCTTTCATCTAGAGATCTGCTAAACTAATATCAGAATCGCAAAACTCTTTAACATCATTGTTTCATTACTCTTTGAGCCAGTACTCTTACCACAATAGTACTTCCATGCAATCAGTAAAAGTCCAGCCCAGGTTCATCTCTGAGATCTGATGTCAGGTCTGACCAGCAATTTCGTCCTGGCAAAAACGTCTAAGAATTCTATGAACTGCAAGGAAAACAAACGACTAGATTTCTGGATCAAATCAAGCCTGAAGTGCAAATGAACCAACTAAAGCAATCTTATTTTAGTCATATCACGAGAAGACTGTGTGTTGGAAATGACAATAATGGTTGCAAAACAAGAAGAGACTTTCGGGAAGAATGCGCTTTATATGGCTGCCAGGAGTCAACATCCAATTGATGGGGGGTGGAAGATATCCCTGACAAGATAAGACACATGGAAAAGTACACCCCCTTCAGCCTGACAGTCCATGAAACACACAGAGCACACAAGCAGAACAGACTGTACACAGCGAGAAAAGGTGAGATTCAGACCCCCAAATGTGGAGGTGTGAGGCGCATAGAAATAATAATAATAATAATTATAATAATAATAGGCTGTAAAGAAATTCCTGGTCACTTTTATAGGATTTACAATGCTGCTGAATACAGACTGATTAGGTATATGCTAAAATCGGCATGCAGTTGGCTTCAATGGCATTGTTCATTCCTGAAGACATATTCTTCAGAAGGGACCCCAACATAAATGAAGACATTGATCCTGCAAACGCAAAACTGGATGGAAAAATAATCATTTTAGGCAGAGAGGAACAGCAATTTGTGGTGACACTTTACTTAAGGCCATGTTTTTAGTAATTTATAAACAGATTTATAATAAATAATAATGCATTCATAAAGTATTATAAACATGGCTATAAATATTTATAAAAAGGCATAATACATTATAGCCATGTGTATTATTCATTATACCTGCCTTATGAACTCTCATCTATAATGCACTATGGATACCTTTATAATGCATTATAATGTTCAGTGTAAGCATTATGGAAGCTTTGTACTGAATTATAAACGTGTCTATAGTGCGTTACATATGAGAGCTTCATAAAGCATTCATAATGCATAATAAACATGACTATAATGTGTTATGCCTATAGATGAATATTTATAGCCATATTTATAATGCTTTATGAACGAGTATTTTGAATCCTTAATCATATGATTTCCTGGGAGGGGTAGTTGCTTACTTATTACAGTACGTGGTGTAATGGATCTGTAACACTCAAGTGTGTTACTCTCAGTAGTGGGTGAGTAGTTCCACCCATTTGTATCAGGAATAGTAAGTTTGAATGCAGTATATACAATTGTTATTCTTTTAGGTTAACCTTCCGTTTCTTGCCTTAATTTGGTCTTCAGCTCCACAATATACTCACAACCAGCTGATTGCTTTTCTTTTTCTTTCTTTACGCTTTGTTTCCTTCATCCCCCCTCATTCTTTCGCTCGCGCTCTCATTCCTTCCAGAGGAACGTCTGGTCCATTCAGGCTCAATCAGGCATCACCATCTGCTGTCAGGACATGACACCTCCTTTGACCTACCGGGGCCCGTTTTCCTCAGTGACACACACACACACACACACATGCACACAGACTCCTCCCGCATGTCATTAGCACTGCCAGGAGTCTCCGAGCATCACGGGGCGGCCATGTCGAGTCTACAGAGACTCCAACAAAACTGGCTCCTGATGAGGATCCTCTCTGTCTCACACGCAAATGAGCCAGTGCAGAGAATGTTAATCGATATACCACTATACAACTGCCATTTTGGATTTGGTCAACGTCAACCACTGATAATGAGTTCATAGCTGAGGTTTGGGTCTCCAGACAAGTACTCCTTTTACCTTTTAAATGTCGCATTGTCTTTTTATGAGTTAATTAGTAGCTAAGTAACACTTACTATGGCTGTATTTTTATATATATATATATATATATATATATATATATATATAGATAGATAGATAGATAGATAGATAGATAGATAGATATCGATATATACATATATTTTTTATGTAATTAATTTCAATTTTAATTTAAAATACTACGATAGCCTATTTTTTCTTTAAAAACTGAACAAATTCATATATAAGAGTACCCGCCCTTGTAAAGACCAAGATCAGCATTGCATTAAGAAATACATTAAGCTTGCATTTCCATAACACCCAGAAAGTTAACGCTTCATTTTTCGGCAAAGCGAGATTCCATGTTACACATGCGCGCAGAAAATAGCCAACGAGCATGGCTGCCTTTTGTTTCAGATCATAGAATTCCGGAACATCACTCAGTGGTCAGTTTTATTATTTTAACTAGGGTTAATCAGAAAGGTTATGTTGTCCCAGCCCACAGATAATTCTCAAAGGACTTTCGCAGCGTTTTGGGTATGTGCAGGAAGGCACCAGACGCAAGCATGTGATCTCATTGTTTCAAGGAGACGGTGAACCAGTGGGGGGGGTGTTCTTATCAGAGCAAACATCTTCCCAATTATTAAGTTTTACTGTCTTTAAACTGGCATGTAAAATTTCTGATGTGGTGTAAAAACCTTTCCTTGAATTTTTTTTTTTAAATCCCTTTTGGAAAAAATAAGTGGATTGGATCAGCATGGAGGTGATGAAGAAAAGGATGTGACCGTCACGTCAAAATGACAATACGCATTACATGGTCAGGGGAGTGAACGGTAGCAGAAGTAGCTCGCGGCTAGTGTACAATACGCTCCATTTTAAAGTGAATCATGTGAATTGGTTCCAATTCAATGCTGATTAAAGTGTTTGCTTGAAGCATCGGCCCCCAATGAGATGAGCACGACACCCTGAATTCTGTTTGGGTGCAGTATAGAGTGGACTCTTAACCCAAGAGCATATATATAGAGAGAGTGAATTTGCACGACTGCGTTTTAAGAGCGAGCTCTCCACAGGGTCCACTGGATGATGTCAGTGGCTGATGTTGACGACCAGGTTGTTGGGGAGTCTCCTTCTCTGTGCAAAGGTAAGGTTGCTTTCGGTGATTTCTCATATGCCATCGCTAAGATACGTCTACCTCTAAATATTCCCTATTATCAAAATTGATTCATACTTATTTTTGGAATCAGTGTGATTTTTTTTTTATTATTTGTAAATCTATATTTATTACTGGAGCAAAGTATTTAAATAAAAATGTCTTTGTTTTATTTTTTACAATAATATGTTTTCAGATTTGTTGTATATTCATAATGGTCAGTGCAGCCAGGCCATCTGCTAATATAAGCCAAGAAAAGGAAACAATTATATTACAAACAATTATTGTAAAAACAATAAGTCTATAATCCATATATTAATGAAGTGGCTGAGAGACAACAGAGAACGCTAATAAACATAATTTCTGTCAATCAATTCAGTCAATTTCACAATAATCCTTATTTAATTTCTGTTGTTTAGTGATTATTAATTTAGAGTAATATTTTATGCATTTGCTATTATGCAACACAAAATAATCTATTATAATAGTCTATTATCTAACTTTAAACCCTGGTGATAATTAGTATAATACATTTTGTAGGTACACACGCTTTAAGTATTCTTGAAATGTATTCATTTAATAAACGCTATACTTTTTCAAGTAAATGTTTTAAACTTTTTTGGGAGGGAAATTCATGTTAGATTAAAAGACTAACAAACACAATCAGTAAAGCAAAAGACAGAATCACTCTTTCAGGTTGTTTAGTGAAGTATTATTAAAAAAAAATAACAAATGTTGATTTTTTTTTTAACAGACAGTCTTACGTGTATAAAAAGTACATCTAAAACTTTTTTGTATCTACATTCTTAAGGCCAGGCGTACGTTTCCAAAAAAAATAAATAAAAATAATGTAACACTAATTTAGCTGTGATATATTTTGCTCAGTTTAAGCTGTCTATTATTTTATTAAACTAATTATTTAAACAGTAACTCAACTTGCATATTAATTAAAATGCATAAAAAAAACTAAGAATTTAAACATGGTTCATAATTATTCTTATCCTGCATGATGTTCTTTTTTTACAATGAAACATAATTTGTAGCATATAAATATCAATAAATAAATTTATAAAATTAATCCATTTAACCATTGTGCACTGAGTGTGTCTTCTTTCAGTCACAGTAGATAAAGCACCTGAACTTCAACTCGGATTCAGAGTCTCAGATTCAGGTCAGGTGACAAAACCGTAGCCAATCCATGACTTTGAACTGAATCCCGTTAAAGCAATAGGCTACGAGCCTTGTCGTCAACTTTAAACGAAACACACATGACCCAACATTTTTAGGCCCAGCATTATATTACACAATACAAATGTTCAAATAGTAACCATTCTGTACAAAATACAGAATATTCAATTATGATTATACATATTTAATGTGCTTTTAGCTATTTACTAATCCAGTTTTGCATTCTTACTAATGTTGAAATATTTCATTCTGTAGCACCCTTTTCAATTCTGAGTATTGAATAAAAAATCATCATAAATCTTAAGTCTCTAGGTTTAGTATTGCTCATTATTTCAAGTAAAAAATAATTATCGTAAGGTTGATATTATGTAGCAGCTATTGTGTGTTTCATCCACAGCAAAAGTACAACTTCTTGTAATATTCTACTACTTTTATGAGCAGGTACAACCACAAATTCCCTCTTGTAAGTCTAAGTTCTGATAGAGAAGTACAAAGTTCTATAGGCAGTGTTATGTCTATCCAATCATGTGCAACTATGCAAATTAACCATTCCTGTTTGCCCACCTATCCTCCAATGACTGTCCCCATGCATGTTGGGGGTTAACAGACCTAGTCCAGCACTTTGAGCTGCACCTGTGTATTTCAGAAAACCAGCAACACACCATGAGCAAGGAATCCAGTGATAGTCGGTACAATGGCCACAAGCGCTCGTCTGCTTCTGTGGACACAGGACTGCCTGTACCAGTCAGCGACCTTAAGATTGAGTACACCAAGGTCAGTGGCAGTGCACACTTTAATTATTAGCCATTATTAGGGTGTGGAATGTGATTATGGGTTGGTTTGTTTTAGCGAGCTCAGTTTGAAACTCACTTGTTTTTAAGCATTTAAAGTTATACAGTGTTACGCAAAAACAGATTTTTTCGACAATTCTGTTACATTTCTAAGAGTACTTAGAGCATTAGCTGCTTTACAAACCATTCAAAAGATTTTCAGAAGTCGGCTGAAGTCTGGCAGTAGAAGATAATCATTAATTGCTTTATGGCATAACAGAAACCAAAGGCTGTTTACAACATGTAATCAGTGTTTGTCACAGCTACTCATAGTTACATGGCGAACAGATAAAAAGAATTAAAAATGTAGTGGATATATATGTGTGTGTGTGTGTGTGTTTATTTCTGCTTCCAGTGATTTAAATGGTTTCCTCTGAAAGGTTTTTACACTCAGAAATTTTGACACCAACGTAACCTGAACTTCCATGCAAATATGGAAGATATTGCAACAATTAAATACCATCTATATTTAGCCATGCAGTTTGTTGTATGTGTATAAGTATTTTGTTTTGTGTATAAGGACATTTATGACTTTTTTTATCATTAATTTTCAGCATGAATTAAAATGGAAATCCAATAATTAATTTCAGCCCCTTGCTACAGTTATTTATCATGAATTATATATTTATGTGCTAGAAATATATTTTTCTCATATGAACTTCCTGCTTTGGAATTTATGTAGACTTCTTCTTAGTTTTAAGGTTCAGATTTCAGTGGTTAATATGAACTAAATGTTAGCATTCTTATTCTGGGAATTTATCCTATTTTTGGCCTTGCAGATATTTATCAACAATGACTGGCACAATTCCAGTTGCGGAAGGAGAATCCCAGTGTACAACCCGGCCACCGGGGAGTTGATCTGTGAGGTCGAGGAGGGAGACAAAGTGAGTGAGCCAAGCAGCCAGTTACCTGTCACCCAGAGAGTTTGTCTGGCTGCTCCAAAGTCTGACTTGTTGGCCATTAGTGAACCGCCTCACCAAACTCAGAGGAAAAACATCAAAATTGCATCCACATCTATTAAGTAATTGCATGTAGAACTATAACTTATCAAGAGCCCAATCCCATAGGCTATAATCCCAGCTATGTCATGGACAGAAGAGCGATGAAATACGGTCAAGAATAATCAGGTCCTCACAAAATTTTATCTTATTATTTATTTATTTATTTTCCCTATGTCCAGTGATTGCAATTTGGTTGCAATAGATAACTGTAAGTGTATACCATAGTGTATCTGCACTGGAATCTCTCATTTTCTTTTCCATTATAATCCCTGATCTTATTCAGTGCATTTGCGGACACAGCAATATAAAAAGGAGCTGATAATTATCAATACCCTGCAAATATGAACAGTGCATAGGAAGCAGTAGTCTAATGGTTGTTGGCCTTTCACAAAAGGCGGGATACTGTAAACATTCCCAGGAGGACAGGGTTAAACGGTAACCTAAGACATGTTTTAATCAGTGCAGGTGGGATAAGTGAATTAGTAATCAGAGAGGTTTCCGCTGTGGGCGCGGGATTGGGGAAATGTGGATTTTCTGGCTGCGAGCACATACTGTTCCGTTTAGGGAGCGTGACTGAAACAGTCACAATGGCAACTAGGAGAGCACCTGAGACCCAGTGCTCTGCGATCACGTCTTTACACATCAGACATTTTTCTGCTTCATTGCAGCTTTAAGTAGCTCAGAACAATGTAATGTACAGTATTATCTTTTTGGTTGTTCGGCAAGAATGTAAAGGATAAAGAAAAAGAATGTAAACTTAGAGGGTACAGCCTAAATTTGCTATCAGTATACGGCTTATATTGATTTGCAGTTTTTGCAAATGACAAAGAAGAATTCACTCTTTAGTGCTTTAAATATGGCCTTGTGTTAAGAAGCACCATGTGTACATAATCTTTTATTGATCTCTTTTTTTTTTTTTGGCAGGAAGACATAGACAAAGCTGTGAAATTTGCCCGGCAGGCTTTCCAGCTGGGTTCTCCCTGGCGTCAGATGGACGCCTCAGGACGCGGACGTCTGCTGGACAAGCTAGCTGACCTGGTGGAGCGGGACCGCCAGATACTGGCTGTGAGGCCCTTCTCACCTGAACCGAGCGCTACCTGCACACCATTCATTGCACACTCACGTCATTGTCAAGAAATACGGGAATACTTGTTATGAGAAAGAATAAATGCTTTCAGCTTCCTGAGAGACTCATTTTGTACAAGAATCAACAGCATTATTCACTTATCCCTGATTGAATAAATAATAAGAAGAAAACTGATAACAATAATAAGTGAAATCTGTTTTATTCTCTGTTGAACGCAGACGTTAGAGGCCATTGACTCGGGGAAGCTTTTCCTAACTGCCTACTATGCGGATTTGATTGGTACAATTAAAACACTTCGTTACTACGCGGGCTGGGCTGACAAGATTCAGGGGAAGACGATCCCAGTAGGTGAGTATGTACATTTTCTTTGTTGCATGAATAGTTTCACAGCATTGCTGCTCTTCATGGGCTCACAGCTCCTGCACCTGCATACCATGAACGTGATGTCATGCACGCAATAAGGGATCCATTAATTTTGTGCTGATTTTCTTTTTGTTTCAGATGGCGAGTATTTCACATTCACACGGCATGAACCGATAGGAGTGTGTGGTCAGATTATACCGGTGAGTGGTGCAGATACTGGGCTTTGTTCTTTACCCAAGAGATAATGCTATCATCATCAAATTTATCTGGAATATTTGCACAAAAGCAGGTAAGCCTCCATAATGACGTGTTGTTGTGCATTTTCTGTGACCCATGCGCAGTGGAACTTTCCCTTGCTGATGTTTACATGGAAGATTGCCCCAGCACTGTGCTGCGGAAACACCGTGGTCATCAAACCAGCCGAGCAGACGCCTCTGTCCGCTCTCCACATGACAACACTCATCAAAGAGGTGAGGTTACAGCAGACTCCCGCAGACTAGGAAGTCTGGATAATCTCCCCATGTTGTGAGGAGTCTGCATGTACTTCCCATGTACTCCCCATGTTGTGAGGAGTCTGCATGTACTTCCCATGTACTCCCCATGTTGCGAGGAGTCTGCATGTACTTCCCATGTACTCCCCATGTTGCGAGGAGTCTGCATGTACTTCCCATGTACTCCCCATGT
>JAODJX010000042.1:11122594-11144487 GCA_026776945.1 Isichthys henryi
AAACCGGAGTACCCGGAGGAAACCCCACGACGACATGGGGAGAACATGCAAACTCAGCACACATGTGACCCAGGCGGGGACTCGAACCCGGGTCCCAGAGGTGTGAGGCGACAGTGCTAACCAGCCGCCCCCTTATGTAAACATTATATAAATAAATAAATAAATAAAAGGTAAGTCATATGTTACTATGAACGTCACGCTGCTGTTATCTCCGTTATTTTGTAATAATAATCAGCAAGACAATTAAAAAATTAAATCTGCTTATTAAAACACTAAATACATTTCTCCACAACGCTGTACTACATAGAGTCATGGATATTTGGTGGAAGGTTAAATGCATCTATGTGCATCATGGAATCCACCATCACAATGTTCTGCAGAGCTAACAATATTATATTACTAATACTATATTAGTACCTCATTTTTCTCCATCCATGTAACTTGTTCCTTGTCCATGGCGGCGAATATGACTGATCTCTTCACGACATAATAAATGAGGTAGCCACTCCCACAAAGGCACAAAAAAGTGAGGAGGTTGGCCACGACGCGAAGGCATCTTCTTGCATGCACATTTTCACAACGTTTTTTATCCTCTTCATCAACGATGGATTCCTGTAAGAATCATCAGTCTGATATTACAGTTAGTGTGATGGCAATTAAAACCACATCCATATTGTTTTGAATAGATTATGTTAGTACTGCTGACTCATTCCTTCAGCATTCATAAGGGGCCGAATATTTTGACCATTTTGGAAGAGTCTGCATGTAGCTGTGAAAATATTCAGAATTCGGTTGGATCTCCAGTCCTACTGCTTTCGAAAGCTTGCAGTTTAGACCAAGACGTGGAAAAGCTCTGTAACTCATTAAAAATTTAGTTGTGTGAAGTAGGACAGAAAATTTGTTGCTGATCGCCAGTTTGGTGTTGATGCCGAATATAAAGGAAGTACTGCTGAAATGACACAATAAGCATTTTCCTCTCGTGATGCTTGCGTTGTCATGGTTACCTTAATGTTTGTGATGATTGCAGCAAACTTGCTGTCAGCCGCTTCTGAGTTGCCTATAAGGAAATCCCAGCTAGTGAACAGGATCCAAGAAAACGCAAACTCTCTTTCCTCTGCATCTTCACCTCCAACACTGGAGCCCGTGGCTATACTGTAGTACAGGCAGGCAAACAGACCAGAGAAACCAGCATTAGTTTAAAAAAATACACATACAAACATATAATGTTTTTTCTAACGAATATCCCCTCTTCTTCTTCCTAGTCTACTTTGTTGCTAAATGAATGTATAAGTATAGCAATAATATGTCATGTTGCCCAAGCAATGAAAGTGAAACTGTCATGTATGCAGAATATATTGCTTAATTGCTTCTATCATATAATTAAATAGGAAGCATTAAACGTCAGACAAACTAATCAGCAACAGCTTAATTATGAAAATATATAAGTAAAAAACATAGTAATAATAATAATAAGTAGTGTTGTTGATGATAATATAATTATTATTGTTGGTGATAATAGTAAGTATTATTATTTTTGATAATAATAGTAATAATTCTGAGAGCTCATGCTGCCAAGCCACAGTTAGATCCTGTGATCTCGTCTCAGTTCATCTAGTGCTTACAATTATTCCCATGAAATCAATGGTAACCTCATCTCCGACTTCAGATTCCACCTTATAAGCTGATTTTTGGGAATACATTAGGCTTGCAAATAGGGTGATACCTCTATTTTGTCAAAAATGTATCTATTTGCAATTGTTTACATGCCTTCTGACCACAGCTATTAGGCTGTAGACAAACGTTCCAATTCCGACCAGAAAGTAAGCCAGGGGTAGCCTGTAGTGCAAAAAGCCAACTGTCCTCTGGTTATTGTAATATCCATAAAACAGAGGAGAGTACTTGAAATAACCCTGCAAAAAGAAAACAGCATATGATCATGCTTATCAGTTCAGATTCACGCCCTAAAAATGGCAACCCTTTCTGGATGGACTGCAATCTGCAAGAGACGCCACTAGATCATTGGTTCTCAACCTGCAAGATCACTGTCAGCTAAGAACCTAAGGACGATGCCAGATAAACAGCTATCCTTTGCTATTACTGCTCCCAATCATGTAGATTTACTTTGTATAACATCAGGAAGATCAGACCTCATCTGACAGAATGTGCAGTCAGCTCCTTATCCATAGTTGTCATCTTATCACTCGATTACTATCTCTTTACCGACTGGGCTGCCAGCATATGCTGTGAATCCACTGTGGATGACTCAAAGTGCAGCAGGTATTAAATCAGAGGAAATGCAATAATGTTAGACCTTATCTCCCTCCACTGCCTGCCAATAGATGCTCAAATCAAGTTCACGTTCTAAAGCATTTGCCTGTTCATCAGAATCTCCATTCCGTCTCACTCTCTAAGCTAAGCAAGTGGTTGCATTCTGATTCTGGTGTGATTTAAATATTATTTCCTAGATTAGCTTCCATCTGTGTTTTGAATAGCTTTTGTTTCAATACTATCCTGCATTTGTCTCTAGTAACCCATTGGAAATGTAGTCTAGCAACACTTGTATCTACGTAGGCTCTTCTATGCCTGTATGCTTCTGATACATTATCTCCCTGACTTGTATGTCACTATGGACAAAAGCGTCTAATGAATAAATATTTAAAAAGACACGTTACATTTACTTTGTGCAAATGGTATTACAAGAAAAAGACAGGTGTTGCTTACTGTATGAATCATGAACATGAACATTTCTCTGACCCTAAAGCACATGCAAAAAAGGTAAATCCATTTATAAGACTGTCTCACTTCAAACTCCAGCAGGACGGCCACATCCATCGCTTTATCTTTCTCCAAATTGGGCACGGTTTTCCTCGGAATTGTCCCATGTGGGGCACCCAACAGAACCTATCATACACGGCATTAAAAAATAAACCAGAAGAGTGTTGCGTGTTAAAAGCAGAATCCAGAAACATCATATTGAAAACTATATAGTAATTCGAGGTCTACTTTACTCCTGGATATTATTGGATAATTTTGTGTGCAAAAGAAATTAAACCATCTATTTTTGCACAATACAAAGATAATAATACAGTAATTTAGTGGGTTGTATTCATGTACAGTAAAACTTCAGATTGTGAGCATAAATCGTTCCGGAAACGTGCTTGTAATCCAAAACACTCGTATATCAAAGCGAATTTTCCCATTAGAAATAATGGACACTCAGATGATTCGTTCCATGACCCAAAATTAATCATTCATATAACAATGATTAATACAAAATATAAAGTAAAAATACATAAAACAAATTAACCTTTGAAAAGAATCGTGGATGGTGTGAGGGAGACGAGAGAGAGGAGAAGAGGAGGGTTATTTTGTAGGACGACTTTCACTATAACTAACGGAATCACTGCTATCTGTTGGCTCACTGGAATCTTTTTCTTTTTGTGCGACTTTAACAAGGAACCTATCCAATGAGTTAAAATTTATTAAAAAATTTTTGCTCGTCTTGCAAAACACTCGCAAACCAAGCTACTCGCAATCTGAGGTTTTACTGTGTGATTGTTAACCAAAAAAATGTGTGTTTATTGATAAACTTGTTAAAGACAAATAAGATAATTATGATAAATAAATGCATATAATTTTAGCCCAGTGGTTTCTAATGAAAATGCCGTCACCTCAGGTAGCACGACCAGTCCAAACACTAAAACAAAAAGCATCAGATTCATCCCATATAGCCACCTCAGAAATATAAAGTAGGAGCCCACTGAAGCACCGAAATGACCTGAGGAAACAAAAGAAGAAAAATTCGTTTGAAACAAAGTATCAGACTTATTCCAATGTCATCACATGACTTGTAACTTAAGTAATAATACTGTACGTCTCCAGCAATATTATAAAAACAAAACTACACCTGCTTTCTGACAAAAATGCACTCATAAAACAAACAACTTACTTTCCACTTCTTTTATTCTCCTTTCCCAAGGGATAAAAGCAGCCATTAGATTTTTAAAACCTCTATAAAATTTATTCCATTTCTGAAAGGAAAAAAAATGTAAGCATTCAGAGAAGTAAGGAAATGATGAAACTGTTCTGCAAAAGCACTCAAGCGTTACCTTTGACATCGTTACTTTGAGGATATAGAGTGTTTGACCTTTGCCCTTTCCCAAATATCCCTCGAATTTCTCCACAAACTGCTGCGCATCTCTGGAAAAAAATGGTTAAAACAAAGCGAAACAAATATAAATTAACACATATATAACAGTGACTTACTAGTTAATTCCTCTTCATATGTAGATATTAGCAAAGACTCCGGAGAAGCTCAAAAAATGCAAGGTTTTTATGTAGCTTCTGGGAAATACTGCTGAGAGAAAACACTTTGAGATGCTGACCTCTATCAAGGATGCATAGTATATAATGGGATGGGTAAAGCCAAGGTATAGAGAAAGGCTCTGGCCTGTGAAAAGCTGAACCTGAGCAGGGAGGCCTCCACCCAAGCTGCATGTGCTACATCTCTACACTGCCTCTCCATCCCTAGAAAGGATTAGCAGCAGCAGACAAGGCCAGCCTTGCCCAAAGTTGGGCCTCCTGGAAGGATCTCTGTCTTCACCACCATCATCAATCATCTCCCCAGTTATTGGCTGGACCAGGATTAGGTTTAGGCCTCCCAATAGCAAAGAAGAACCCACATTATATTTTCAAATTATAAACTCATTATTTGCTCATATTTGCTAGCGTATATTGGATGTTATATAAGGGTTATAACTACTTAAAAATATAGCAATATCCAAACTGCTGTGTTGGGGACTTTAACGTTAGAAAAATTAATCACTGTCAACCTCACTTCATCCCAAATGTTCATCGAATTAATTTAGTGTCGTCACACAGAAAGGTTACATTGATGAGCAGTGTAAAGAGTTGTCTGTTTGGAGATATATAAATTACCCCTTAGCTGTAAGAAATTGTTGCCTCAGTGTTAACTATGCATAAAAAATGTTGTTAATTTCTGACGACATGAAATATTGCACACTAGCTAGCTAGGAGACTTTTATTTGCATTAATTAATTTCGCAGAACCCAAAAGAAGTTCCTTTTTTCATCACAGGAATTGTTTTTGATTAGTGGAACGGTAATAAAAAGGGGAAGAAATGAGGGGGACCCAACGATGGCAAAGAAACAGTGGTTCTTGCTCCTCTGCCGCGTTCCTGTGCACATCCCAGCAGAAGACCTCGAAAGAGCGGAACTCATTCCGTCTTTCGTTAAGAAGAGACAAAGAGTGCACTATGTTTTTCCTCCTGGGTCCTGCCTAAGGTTGAAAAAGGATCAATTAATCCATTCACCTGTTCTATCTCCTTTCCTTTTCATGTTGGATAACCGGAACGAACCACACAGAAAGAGGAGAAGGATTTGGCAGTGGACCCAGATGGCTCCCGAGATCACCCTCCTAAGACATTGCTAATCATTTGCTTGCTACTTTACGAGCACAGAGACAGCAACACAGAAGCTCCTGCACTAAAGGTGGTCTGCCAGATGTCCTAACTGTCCCTGATTAAGAAAGAGCTGTCTCATTGTCATTGTCAACTGCTAGCTTCTCAGATGATGGGAAGGTGACATCGTGGCCGCCTACCTCTTTCATGACAGAGACAATAGTGGTATTGCCACCATCCTTTGCACTGTCTGCAAGCAATGCCTGGATGGGACCTCGAGACTGACTTAGATCTACTCAAGGCCACAGGGATGGAAACCTGCATCAGAATGAATTAATGTTCAGCCTCCCCTACACCCATATGGCCTTGGACTGTCTATGTTATTCTTTGGAGCAACACCTCTTGTTGTACAGATAGACCTGAAGCTAAGAGGGGAGGAATATAATTTGCCGAAAGACACTACCATAGCACAGAGATGGTTAGAGGGATCATTTGCAGTGCCACAGTAGCTGATCACAAGCCAAAGGGTCACTCAGTTACAGAAAACATACTGGCCTGATTAGAGTTGCTTTCCATGGGGCCAGATGAATGAATTTAAGAAGTATTGGAGGAGAGCTGGGAAAAAGTGTGCAAATCACTTTGGATCTGTAGGCTATAATTTCAGCTTCATTTAGCAGAGAATAAGGGTCGTCCACACTTTGTACTTTTTTGAACTGCGAAATTCATTTGAACCGTCGGCTCCAGTGCTTTTACCTGACCTTGTAGTTTTATGTGAAACCTTAAACGTACCGTCCTGTTTCTTTAGATCAGAGGCATAATTTCTAAAAAAAATGTTATATTTTGTCATTTTTTATGAAAATTAATGCAGAAGAGATACAAAAATAACTAATATCTAGAAGCCTCTCTGACTTTAGGAAGCAACCTGGTACCATCTGCCATAAGACTGACAGATGAATGGCATGCAAATCAGAGTGGCTGAGTACCAGCTCTGAGTACCAGCTCTTTAAGATAAATGTTGTTAACTAACAGAAGTGTCCCATGTGAGGCCAATGGAGAGTTAATTTAAGAGTCAATGACACACTCTTCTTACTTCAAGCACTTCAGCTTCCTGTTCATGCGCCACGGTCGGCTCTTCAAGCTGGCGATGAACTTTTTCTTCTCCTCCAACTCTTCCTTCAGTTGTGCCGCCTCCATTTCCTCCACCGACTCCTCATCTGACTCGTCACTCGAGGAGGTGGAGGTTCTGCCAAGAGAGGACCACATGATGATAGATGGGTCACCTGTTGGGAGGATGTAGTTCTTTTCCAGTGCTACTTTGGTAAATCCCGATGAACTGGCACTTTCACAAACCCATCAGTAAATCCATTTATGCCCAAAGGCAGCCTCAGAAAACCCTTGAGCAATTCCTGGTGTCTAGTGAGGGAAGGCGGTTTGTGTAGTGCACCTGGAGTCCATTATCTGACTTTTATGATCATCTTCGTCTCCTACATCACTGGTTTTGCGCTTGGAGCGTCCCTTCTCATGTTCTTTGGGTTCTCCCTTCCTGATGACAGTCCCATTCTTATGTTTCTCCTTCCAGGCTTCCTCATTCTCCTCTCTGTCGTCGCAGAGCCAAGCAGACGCCCTTTTAGCATTTTTTCTTGCCCTTAGATCCACCTCCTCGTCTTCCTCACTCTCGCCCCGAATGGCTGCCCTCCGGCTGCTGCAAGCCACAGGCTGTTGGTCAACTGTGCTGCTCCTGTTCCATGTGGGGAAGGATCCGGGGTCTCTCCTGCCTCCTGTGCCACTTCTCCTTGTGCTCTCTGAGGAGATTAACAATGAACAAACAAGTTAGAGTAGTATGAAAAAATACACACACAAACACAGACCTGTACCAATATCTTTGTGGGGACCATCCATTGATTTCTATGGGCAAAACCCTAGACCCAGCAATGACGACCTTAACCACTGCCCAACCCTAATCTTAACCAAACAAAATATGAGACATTTTTAGTTTTTTGATTGCATTCACAGATGTTTGTGGGGACCTGAAAAATGGTCCTCACAGTGTCAAAATACCAGTTTTTATCACATTGTGGGGAATGTTTGGTCCCCACAATGAAATATAAATATAATCCACACACACACACACACACAAAAGGACAGATATCTATCACACACACCTATCCTACAGCCTTACATTCAAAAGCACATAAAGTATAGCAGCATCTCCCACTGTACAAACATACATAAAATCAAGGTGATAAAAAAAATTGATAAAACCTTTTTTAACATTTTGCAAATGTGACAATAATGATATTATTAAAAATAACACATAAAATATAAAATAATGATTCCTTGTCTTTTACAGTCAATTGATATACATCTATAAATTCTTTCTTCCTTTGCTTTCCCCCCATCACATATTCCCTGTGTTGAATTAAATAATACATCATCTCTGATTTCAATTACATTTATTTATATTGCCATTACAGGTAAACCAACAAGAGAGATGAACTGGATATCATATCACACCATTCTATTCTAAAAGAAGACAAACATTCACCCTCCACACCTACCTTTATGCTCCTCATGCAGAAATCCATTCATTTTAATTCCAACTGAACAAAAAGGAAACACCAACACTTAGGCTTTAACATTGTTTTAGTTATGAAACATTGTTGCTAACATATTCTTCCCTAATACTGAAATTTATCCTTTATTTACCCTTAACTTAATTACGAACCTTAACTCTGTTGAGGCAGTGAAAAAAGCATGACCACCAGTACCTATATATTTAAATGAACAGGTTTTGTGTTTAAATTATATATACACAGTACTTTGCAAAAGTCCAAAGAAATGTTTGAAGCTGTTTATCTGGGTAGCAAGTGTACTTTGGCTTAGAACAAAAAACACAATTTAGCATTGGAACATGTGCAAATTAAGAGTAACACAATAAAAACTAGCGATGATTTTTTCTGTTTTCTAAAAAGTTACTGATATCTAGCTGGATGGCTAGATGAACACCGCTTCAGTTCCCAAACTTCTCCTCAGGGGCATCTCAGCCGTTCCACGATTTTGTTTAATTTCACCAACAGCTCAGTTAAATAATTAAATATATTGGTTTCAAAAGTCAGTGAGAGATTGACTAGCTGTGTGAGGTGTGCTAGTGGCCAAGTCAAAAAATACATGGCTGCACCGGACGGTCGCTGCAAATACTAGGATGATTTTAGCAGAGGTTCTGAAATGGCTGAGCTGACACACTTTGACAGGCATAATATCATAGTTTTACACCAACACCAGGATAATCTACACATCATTCTCTTTGCCTGCCTAAGACTTTGGCACAGTACTGTGTATAAAAATCCCAAACACAAAAGAGAAAGTACTTACCTTCCTCCATCTTAATTACAGTTTCTCTCTTATTGCTATGCATCTTCAGCAGTTACGACAACTGGAATCTGCTGTCCTTAACCAATAACGAACACGAGGTGATGGAGAGCAGTACCTGTTCTGTAAAAGCAGCTGCCTGTGAAAGTGACTACCTGCGTAGCTACTGACCGGCAGTCTCCATGACAACAGCTAATGATACTGCATATTAAAGACGGAGTACAACCAAACATAAAAAAACCTGAATGTGCCGTACAAAAATCAGTTGTGACTACACAAATAAACATGTGCCAACCAGAAAAGTAAAAGTTCACTGTGGAAAAGTTTCCCGAGACACTATTTTGCTATCAATACCATCACAGATAACAGACATTGGCTGATATAAATACAGCTAAAAGTATAATTATAACGTAGTAACACCAAAGAAAAATCAAGTTCATTTTTCAACTTAAAGTTCAGTACATAAATGCAAAAAATATATTAAGGGCAATGAGGAACCACACATATGACAATAGGTGACAACAAAAATATTGACTAAAATTGCACTCATTAATTGCACTCATGATTGATATTTCATTTGAAAACTACTCAGCCCATTAAATCAATTTTCAATGAACTACATTACCAGCAAAAAAAACACATTTAATACTCTAATATGACATGAACACATTTGTTCTTCAAATAACGATTTCATGCAATTTACAGTTACTTTTCCCTCAGTTGTGTAAAGCTGAGAAACACATGTTTAATGATAGAACAATCTGTAAGAGCTGACCTGATGAATAATGCATAGAAACAGGAAGCCGGGGTATACTGCGATTATTCTTATGCTACCCTTCCTGCAATTATATGAACGTTCACAATGGGTTCTTCAGAAATTCAACTCCATTGTAACATTTCAAGTCTATCAAGTTTTCCCACAAATTGTGCTTCTTAAGATTACAGAAAGCCAGCTAATTCTGTTTGTGATAAACATCTGTAAGCCACACAAAAATGCTTAAATGACCTGGTAAAAACCACTGTGTTGGTAAACATTACAGGGGCAAATCTTCTGAAGCATTTGGACTTTTTCTAACGAGTTTTTTGGAACAATTTTGATAGAAATACTGGAGTTTGCAGCTTAACAACTCGATATACAGCATGTTAAGTAACAAAACCTCTAACATGTACTGAACTACCTGTAGTGATTTTTTGGTCACTGACTGCAGCCTTGGGATGGCAAGAACTGGTGCAGGCAGCTATAAGATGGAGGGATGACGGAAAACAGAAAATGCTTCTTAATGTGATAGATTTACAGCACAGGTGGCTCTAGACCCTATCTGGGGCAGGGGGGGGTGGGCTTCAGCAAGGTTATTATATTTCTCATCCTCCTAATAAATCAGGAGCCCCATATTTATACTGGTTGAAAGAAGCTACCCTACTGGGGCTGAGCCTACACGTAGCAGCATATAAACAGCTATTAAATAAGAATGTCTCAGTAAAATGCTACATTGTATCATTAATAAAGTGTCACTCATTGGAGTGACAGCCTAGCTGCACTTATGCCTAGTTGACGTCTTGACAGCATGTTGCAATGTGTTACAGTATTTGTCTCACTTATGCATCACTTTGGACAAAAATGTCTGCTAAATACGCAAATGTCAAATGTAAAGTTTAACCTTAATTCCTATGCTAATTGTAACATGCTCATTTGCATACCTACAGTAATAAATAAATCAAATGCATTGCTATTGGTTGGTTATTTGTCTCTGAATAAGACATTTATCGTCTTAAGTTTTCAGAATTCTCAATGATTAATGACTGCAGCACATGAACTTTTCATGAGCATTTAAATATTGATGTAACTTATTTGCCAACATTAACAATTAAAGGTCATAGTGTCACCTGGCTATATTTGTCTTTTAAATTAACTGAGTAAATACTGCAAGATAATTTTTTAAAGTCTCGGTAAGATCAGCCATGACGGACAGACAGTGAAACTGACAACATTAGTTTAACTCTTAGTTCACAAACTACTCCAAGATGGTCAGTTATTACTCTGAACCAGTGCAGGACTTGTACAGTTAACTGTAAGCATATCGGCGGAATGTTTCACCACTTCTGACCCACGGTACAGCTGACAAACTTGAACAATGTCGAACCAGTGCTGAAAACAGACAATGCTGCCAAGATATCAGATCCCATAACAAGGAGCATAGATTCAGGAGTGCACAGCGATAATATGATACCGTCACTGGGAGTTCTGGTCGTGAGAAGGATTTGATTTAGTCAAAACAAATGAATCTGATCTCACTGTACTTGGATCGCAAAAGATTAAATTGCATTTTGATAAGGCACCCCAGATAACCTATTTAAATCACTCTTGTGTCAATAACACTACTTTGTCAAATTAGAACACATAATCTACTTGTATATGAATGTTTAATCTATTAACTCTTATTAAATTTGGCAGAGAAAAAGAGTTTTACAAAAAAGAGTTTTACAAATATCAGCTCCAGTTCTTGGCGCCATACAGAGGTCTTGAGGACAAGGAAACGTTTTTATTTAAAAGGAAAATTATAGATAAGCAACAGAGCCACTTTCTCAGATGTTCTTTTGTTGTTTCCAGGAATCATGGGTGTACAGAACGTCCACTGATCCGTCCTCCAGTCACTTATACAGTACAGGGTCACAGAGTGGAACTTTAAAGTCTTAAACAGCATATAAGCAAGTAAAAATATATAGCTAAAGCAGATATTGTCACAATATCTTTAACAGAGTTGGGTAATTGAGGTCCAGAGAGTAAAAGTCCAGACCGGGATTTTGTTTCAACCAACCAGTTGAATACTCTGTGACTGTGACTTTTTATGCTCAACTGGTTGGTTGAAACAAAATCTTGGTCTGGACTTTCACTCTCTGGACCTCAATTATCCAACTCTGATGTTTAACATATATCAAGTAAAGGACAATAGAAGTCAATGCCCCCTCCTAATAATAGCACCTCCTCTTAAAGTCCTCACAGCTTGGCAGGGTCGTTCTACCTATTTGTAGTACAATCATTTAATAACAACCATATGCTTCTAATTTACTTCTTAAAGGCAGCTCGTATCTTCAACAGATGGTTTAAAATTCTTTGGGAAGCCTCAATATTGCCATTGTGTAGAAGAAAACCTTCATAGAAGGCAATTAATTTACTAATTTAAACAAGCATGTGTTACCTCTAAAAGGTCAAACATAATTCCCTAAATGAATGCCTGAATTATACATCCTAACCTTTAAAATTTAACATAAAGGAATAGAAGTCTGGGAACAACAGGCACCTAGCATGCGCTAGGCAGCATGTCCATCTCCATCAGTGGCCGAGTCTTTCTTAGTGAAAGTTAAGGCTCCTCTGGGACCCTGGTCCTGGCGGTCGTGGGTTGCCTGGTAAATACCCGCCCATTTCTGTGCACCGAGGTGCCGGGGGCCTGGTCACCAATCCACCAGGGGGTGCGAGTCTGGACTGTCGGATATCTCTGCCATGTAGCGGGTAGAACTGGCTATTGGGATACTGGTAGGTCCTTTTGCTTTCCCTCTTGCCTTCTCTGCTTTCCCCTGTAACATGGTGAGAAGCAGCAGGAGATTGTCCTCAAGTACTTATGCAAGGCTAAAAAGGAGCCATGTTTCCACAAACACCTCAAATATATATTGCTGCAGCTGGGAGCCAATTGTCCAGTGGGAGGGGCAATATCGAGTAGGAGGGGTTTATCACGAGGGGTAGGAGGGGTTTATGGTTAGGCTCAGGGATGAGGTTAGGGTATCCAATGATAGCAGTTATAAGCCCCTCGCACATTGCCTCTCCAGCTCGACATTGCCCCTCTCACTCGACCGTTCGGTTCCTGGCTGCAGGGATATGCCTTTCCAACACACAACTGCATCATCCAGATGATGTTGAAAAGCACAATAGCGTAGAGGTGTATAACCACGGATGCACATAACTGGTACGCTAGTACACATTCGCCATATAAAGCAATGCGTTGCAATTTCTTGTCGTAGCAGCACAAATGTGCTTTGTGCAGTTATGACAAGAAATTACCATGTATTGTAACCTTTATACCGCGAATAAAGTACACATTAGCCATGTAAAGCTTTAAATTCATGGAAATTATATGTCACAACAGCGCAAATGCACATAAAATGTGACCCGTCACCACAAAATGAGTCTTAAGTCACACTGGTAGAACTGCACCCATAAGACTCATTTCGTGGTGATGGGTCACAAATATGCATTTGCTTTGCTACAAGAAACTGCTGCGCATTGCTTTATATACTGTGTGCAGAATTATCAGGCAAGTGTGTATTTTATTTATATCTTCTCTTCCGACTGATATTTTTAGTCCAGATGAATCTGTAATTAAGAATGAACTGTCTAAAAGGCAGTACCTGGTCAGTACTTTCTGTTTGGAGAAAAACAGCAAATTCTTTATTACTGTTACAATGAGCCAGAAAAGGACCTTGCAGAGAGCAGAAAAAAAAATAATTTGTAAAGTGCCAGTCAGAGGGATGCAAAACAATCAAAATTCTTAAACCTTTAAAACATGATTACTGTACAATCAAGTGTTTTATGGCTAACAGACAAAGAGGACGGAAGAAGCATGAAGCGAGGAGAAGACACAAATTAACTGCCATAGCTATGTGTCAACTTAATGGGGAGACTTACAGAAAGAATTTAGAATCAAATGCCACCATTTTAAAAAACTGCAATCTGAATGGAATCTCTGGAAGTACTGGGTGCAGTATTTTACATGACATCGCTAGTGTCACAAAGGCTGAGACATGACCTCCACTCGATAAGGCATGCGAGCTAAAACATGAAGAATGCACACAGACACACCTCAAGACTGATTTTATAAAGGCTTTGTGAACAGATGAGATGAGAGTGACTCCTGATGGAGCAGACGGATAGGTCCATAGGTCATGGTCGCCTTCTTCAAGCAGCAACAGGGTGGTGGAGGAGTGATGGTGTGGGCTGCAGTTATCAGTGATGAACTTGTTGGATCTTTCAGACTCCCAGATGGCATAAAAATTAACCACAAGTTCTAATGCCAATTTCTAGATGATACCTTCTTCAAACACTGGTACAGGAAGAAGTCAGCAGCTTTCAAAAAGGATACGATGTGCATGCAGGACAGTGCCCCATCCCATGATATTCCCGCGGGACGGTGCCCCATCCCATGATATTCCCGCGGGACGGTGCCCCATCCCATGATATTCACGCGGGACGGTGCCCCATCCCATGATATTCACGCGGGACGGTGCCCCATCCCATGATATTCCCGCGGGACGGTGCCCCATCCCATGATATTCACGCGGGACGGTGCCCCATCCCATGATATTCACGCGGGACGGTGCCCCATCCCATGATATTCATGCAGGACGGTGCCCCATCCCATGATATTCACGCAGGACGGTGCCCGATCCCATGATATTCATGCAGGATGGTGCCCCTTCCCATGCATCAAAGTATTCCATAGATTGGCCAAGAAAGGTGATTGAATTATGACCAGGGCCCCCATCATCGCCTGACATAATGCCCATTGAGAGCCACAGGGCCAGACTAAGGTATGAGATTTACCAAGATGGTAAGAAGTGCACTTCTCAGAGCAGCGTCTGGGAGGCGATCCTAGCTGACGTAGCTAATATAGGACGGTATCAAAGCAAAAACTTGACTGGTTCAATGGTGAACAGGCTCATGATGGTCGATGAGATGAATGGTGGCCATACAGGACAATAAACTTGGTGAAGTTTGTTATTCCTTATATACACTGGATAAGACAATTTCATTATTATATCTGTTGATGGTTAAGTGAGAAAAATCCACATCCAGTTTCTGATTACCACTGCATACCATCACTGCATACTGAAAATCAAGTGCTTTTCTTTTATTTTTGTTTGTGAAAGTCTAATGTAACATTTTCTCTCAAAATACATTTACTTGGAGCAAAAGAAAACTTCAGAATTTATTTTTATAAGTCTGCCCCACTACTGCAAAGAATTATGCCCGGAAATAGTACTTGCCTAATAATTATGGACACAGTGTACGGAGAAGGCGTACTTGCTTACCAGTTACATGAATCTCTGTATATAACCCAGGAAAGAGAGGATTTAGAGAGGCCTTACCCCGGCTGAGCTGTTGTGACCGGGCATCTCTGTCCTGCCTGGAAGTGGTGATGCCTCTGTCCTGCCCAGACCAGTCATTCTCCTGCCTGCAGGTGGCAACATTTTTCGCCTCCTCTAGCTCAGCTGCTGCCTTCAGGGCTGCTTTCTTGTTCTTCTTCTTATTCTCCTCATTTTGCTTATTAAAAACAGAGGAATGTATTCATACACTGCCTCATGAAACAGTATTATGACAAGCACATAGAGCACATGCATCAAGCTGCACACTCAATGCCCTTGCTGTAATCATAGCGTGACATTTGGGTGGTATTACCAAGGATCCCCCTGAGGAAAGACCTATGAGTAAGAATGACCTGATATAGTGTTTCTTGTGATCTGACAGTAATCCCACAAAAAGAAAACATTCCATGCCAACCATGGACTAATGCTTTTGTACTGCCATCTACTGAAATACAGTGGTGCGTACTATATTATTGAAAGTTTTGTCTTTCCTTGCATTTCACGCTATGTTGTTCGCGTATAAACACTTTTATAATCATTTCGCAATTCGGTGCAGCGATCAGACTTACAGTTTGCAGTTTCTTCTTTAAGTCTAGGTTGGCAGCCTTATACGTTTTGGACGTAGACTGCAAATAATAGATGGCTAAACTGGAACAATTTAAAAAAAGGAAAAAGCTTTTTTTCTTTCTTAGCTTTTCCATTAGCGTAAATAATAAACATGGACAAATTAAAAAATTGTGTACTACAAATACCATAATGATGTTACTACCTGATGGTCTCATGTGGTCTTTTTACAGTTCAGACTTTGTGTATGAAACACAATCCCTCTGTGACCTGCTTACTTACACCATGACCAGTATGAATGGGAGGACGAGCCCTGGATTGGAGGCATAGCTGAACACCTTTCCGAACCAGGCAGGGAAATCCGTTTCCAGGGTTTCCTGAATCACATCGAACATGCGGTTCTTACCACTGAAACGGAAGGCCGGTAGATGTTATGACATTTCATGCAGGGGTTTCACCTTTTGTGCAACATTATGAGCTGACCATTTATGAAGCAATTTCTCAAATAATAATAACATCATAATAATAATAATAATAATGAACTTTTAGATAATGTTTATGAAGGCTAGCAGGGGTACCGCTAGAGATTTTGGGCCCCATGAAAGGATATCGTATTTGCCCCCCAACCCAGACCGATTCAATCATGCTCCAAATTGTTGTCACTCAGGGGCCCTTGGAATTGTCCTAACTCCCCCCTTTACTGTACCCCTGAAAGCTAGCATTTAATTAAAGAGTGTAAGCAGTGGTAGACACATATACCAAAATGATGGGGACTTGCACTTGAATGATATGGGACAATTAGTAGATAGGTGCTATGGCCAGTAAGGTGATGAATCAGTCTAGATGGATTTGACCTGAAAGGCCCACAATCAAAGGAAGGAGGGATGGTGACGATGGTGTATATGGCCGGCAGGGTGGACAGGAAGAGGATGACCAGAAGCATGGCCATGTAGAAGTTGTTGGAGCCAGAGGCCTTGAAGACTCGTTCCTGGGGGACGTTGCAGCACATGACGGCCCAGCACTGCAGGTACATGGAGACGTGGAGACGCAGCACGTTGAGCGCCGGCAGGCAGGGGGCATAGAACGCGCCCATCCTTCCGCACAGACACAAAAACAGAAGACAACAGAGTCAGCCATGTGCCTATAACAACCGACCAAGGGGGAAGGCGTCATAGCGGCATACTGAAGGGTGTCACGCTTGTGGTTTGCACTGTGATACGAGTATTTATCAGATTAACATATTAGGGTGCTTTACACAGCTAACGAAAACAGCAGCTTACGTTATAGAAAATGTTTCGCGCTTTTAGAAAATGATTCCCAGCTAAAGAGTAATTTTAATAATAAATGCAAATATTTACCATATCATTCCCTGATTGAATATCAAGCCCAGGACATTTCCACTCACATCGAATTCAGAGTATGATGGCTTTCAAATAGTGAAAACAATAAGGATGAATAAATTATAGCATTCTGCAAATCTCCATTGCCACCTGATCACAGACATTTGCATGCCGTATACTTGAAATCACCAAGGTGATTGAACTACAGTATACTGCCACACTTACAAAACCATACTCCAGGTCCCAGCACCAGCAGTAGTTAAAGAATCTAACAAACAGGGCGCGCAGGAAATCACCAATCAGCAGAGTGATATACGTGGTCATGGTGTCCGATACTATGAGTCGAACAAATTCCTATGTGCACAGAAAACACAAAACAATAATTACTGCCTGATCATTGTAATAAGAAACAAATTCCTGCATTGGGACAAAGACCAATTTGTGTGTCTCCTTGGGCAGCAGGCCGAGGAGCAACACACCAAGAAAACTCATTATAGTTCTTTGCTTAATTAGTGATGGCAATGTGATATATTATTATGATGTTTACAGGCTTTCTTTAAAGGTATTTAATCTTGAAAGCCCTCTTGGGTAATTGGTATTCGTAGGACATTAACCGTGTGGCACAATGAAAACAAGTTGAGCAGAGCCCACAGATGGGCATCGCGGTACCTGGCCCACCATGGTCTCCCAGCAGGGTCCTCTAGGGACATCAGCTGGATGCACAGGTACTGGAGCTGAAGCATTACCAACAGAAGTACCATTGTACAGACCGGCCTCCCATGCGGTCATATTGAACTTCACTGCATCTTCCTCTGATCGCTACAAAAGGGTCCCCAAGGGGAATTTTCAGAGGTTACATAAGCATGCATAGAAATATGCATATACTGTACAATATAAGGCAGGGCCTTGCAGTCCCATATATATAGTGTGAGTATATATATATATGTGTGTGTTTGTATATATACATGTTTTTTTATTTAAAATTTACCTTTTGTAATTTTCAATTACACAGTATTGTCTGCTTATGTAGTTGTATTTCACTGCATAACCCACATACAGTAGCACACGTGACAAATAAAACTCTTGCTTTGACTTGAGTTGACTTAATATTTAATTAAAAGGTTTGTTAAAGATTCCTGTACTTTACTTTGCGGTTGATCTCATCCATGAGTGCAATGATGAAGGTGTAGAGGTTCCCCAGGAAAAGGGCAAAGATCCGACCCAGTTGCCACTGGAGGGCAATGCGGGGGTGATAGTTCTCCAAGGAGCTAATCACGTCAAACATCATTGGGCAGAACATACCAAGCAGCGACATCACCATGTTGACCTGAGTGATAACAGAGGCGCATTTCACACAGACTCTGTTTTTTGTGACGATTCTCTGGAGAAAATACAAGATGCAACTCACTCACTTCATTCCTTTCCCACCAGCTGTGGTTCTCCAGACCATCCAGAGCAAACTTCTGGGACCTTCTGACCACAAAGTAGATGAGATAGCCACTTCCTGCCAGACAGCAGAGCACAAGGAAGTTTGCCAGAACACGGAGGAAACGGGTCAGATGAATGTTGTCATCCTTCTGACTCTCCTGCTCCTCAACAATAGACTCCTGTGGAGGGAGAACTTTAAGGAAAAATTGTATTTGCAAGTGGTCTGTTACAATTCACACTCGGTCAAACAAGCACATATTTGTAAGAGGCACCAAGAGAACGACATACTGTAAAAGAGCAGTTTATAAGTAAGTTAATCACTCCACATTCTGAGTACTGACTGCTTAACTCAAAAGAAGACATCTTATTGTAACATAAAAATGAAGTTAATGTTACTTGACTTGCGAAATTTTAATTGTTACTTGACCTTATGTGGTAGTTACTTGACCTTAAAGTTTGTGGTGATAGATGCAAACTTGTTGTCAGCTGTTTCTGGGTTGCCTATCAGGTAATCCCAACTGGTGAACATCTTCCAACTGAAGTTGAAGCTGGTGTCATCTCCTCCACCATCTCGGTTGGCGTTTCGCGCCATTCTGTGCGAGGAAAAAAAAAATCAGTTTCAAGGAATGTGCCAGAAGCGCACACTGCATTTGCACAGTCAAGAAATTAAGTTTAATTAAATGTTAAGAAATCCAAAAATATATATTCATATTAATTCAATGCATTTTTTTACTTAAGTACTAAGGTCAACATTATAGTATTTTGTCTCAGTCATAAAAGGCTTATATAGAACTGAATAGCTATTTTAATCAAATGTAAATGATGATGGAGAGTTAATGGATTTAAATGCTTGTGTGTGATTTTGGATGCTTAACACTTCCATACAGAGACCACAAAAAATGAAAATAAAAAAAGCACCTTTAAAACTACTTTAATAGATTAATAATTCACTCGCACCGTGAAGGACGCCACCTTTCGGACATTCGCGGCGTGAAGGACGCCACCTTTCGGACATTCGCGGCGTGAAGGACGCCACCTTACAGACACTCGCACCGTGAAGGACACCACCTTACGGACACTCGCACCATGAAGGACGCCACCTTTCGGACACTCGCACCGTGAAGGACTCCACTTTACAGACACTGGCACCGTGAAGGACTCCGCCTTATGGACACTCACTCAGTGAAGGACTCCACCTTACGGACACTCGCACCGTGAAGGACGCCACCTTATGGACACTCACGTTCTTATGACCACCATATAACTGTATGCCACTGTCCCCACTCCCACCAAAAAATAGGAAAGGGGCATCCTGAACTTCAGCCAGCCAATGGCCCGCTGGTTATTGTAGTATCCATAGAAGAGCACCGAGTATTGGGCGTAGCCCTGAGGGGCAAAAAGATAGACAGCACTCTCTGTTAGCATCGGTATGTGTGCATGCTCAGGAAAACAAAGGTCAATGGAAATTATACAAGCTCAAGACATATTACTACTTGGAAGAGAGCAGAGACTATAAACAAAGTTGACTAAGGATCATAGTTCTTGTATATTCCCGCATGTGAGAAGAGCTCACCCCGAAATCCCAAAGGATGGCGAAGTCCATGGCGCCGCCCTCCTCGCCCCTTGGGACGGTCTTTCTGGGCATGCTGCCATACGGCTTCCCCATCAGAGCCTTGGGCAGTTCCACAGCTTCCACTTAGTTTACTCAAACCTCAATCACTTCACCTGTTTTCAACATTTAATGCCAATATACAAAACCTCCACACTAGAAGATATTTATTATTCATTACTTAGACATTATTTATCCCAGGGGAGTAGCTAAACATTCTGGGGCCCCTGGCAAAATATCACCCTGGGCCCCCATCCCTTACATTATATAATTATATAATTTTATGTATTCAAAGGCACCTGTAAAGTGCTGGACCCCCTGATTGTGTCATGGTATCCATGCCCCTTGGTCACCCCTGGTTTACCTTCTTTGTATCTACATTTAATGCTGAGATTAAACCTTTGATGTAGAACTTTGGGACATTTTTTTTATGTTTATTTTAATGCATTTGCTAAAAGTCAAATGGTGGAAGGACTCAATCATCACCACAAAAGCATGCCATTGAGAATCTATTGCAAATTTCTTACTTGTAAAAGTCATTACTTTATTCAATATTTCACAAATGATAACATTAGAAACAACCTGTAGTGAAATATTCATTTCAAGCAGTGATAAACCAAAATCCAAATGATAGATTTAAAAGAGCTGCGCTAAGTTAAAAAGTTCATTGACAAGCAGCCTCATTAAGTGCCTGTTTAATTAGTAACACCTGTGAAATAGCATAAAATACCAAACATTTGAGTTTAGTACCCCTTTGTGAGCCGGTGACTACAATTACAATTGACACCAAAATGATGAGTCAGACAAATTTATGACACTTAAAAAGAAAATGTGTGGAAGACATGTGCATGTATGTTAAGCATTGCTTGTTAATAGACTTTTCTTATGAAACCAATAAATTTGCAAGATTTTTGCAGGGTTAAGCAAGCATCCCAGGACTTTCTGTGAACATGGTATATGGTTGCCAGGATATGGTTTAAATTAATGTGACAGGCCCTAATGACAATACTGGAAAATATGTATATCACTGTATCTGCTAACACACTTCCTGCCTTACCTCGGGCATCATTACCAGGGCCTTACCTCGGGCATCATTAACAGGGACTCACCTCGGGCATCGTTACCAGGGCCTTACCTCAGGCATCATTACCAGGGTTTCATCCCAGGTATCATTACCAGGGCCTCACCTTGGGCATCATTGCCAGGGCCTTACCTTGGGAATCATTACCAGGGCCTTACCTTGGGCATCATTACCAGGGCCTTACCTCGGGCATCATTACCAGGCCAAATGTCAGACCAAATAAAATCAAGTTGATCCCATACATCCAACGTAAAAATATGAAATAGGAGGCAACTGACGATCCAAAGTGGCCTAAAAAATACATTATGACACACAATAGGTCAACAAAAACATAAATGGTTGATTAATACAAAATGCTATTCCTTACTTTAGTAAAGACTATATTTGATGACAAATATTTCAGACACTAGATACAAAAACACATCCCACTACTGTTTATATTAATGTATAATATTGGTAATGAAATTTTATGCAAATATACTTTATAAAAAATAACTACATGTATGATTATTCAAAATATTACTTTCAATATCTTTTATTTTCATTTCCCAGGGGATACAAGCAGTTTTGAAGTTCTCAAGATCCCGCTGAAACTTCATCCATTTCTGTAAAAGCAATTGTGAGTGTATGACCAGGAGGGGGCACTGTTGCATAATTAAACCATTCCAACTGCCGAGTTACTCAACGTGAGAACATTTATAATGAGAATCAATTTTAGTTTCTTAGTAGAGCTCAACAATATAAGATTATTATTTGCTCATAACTTGATACACATACAGCATAATGTCATTGATGATAAATTTCTGTATCGGTATCTCTCTTTAAATCGTTTTTAAATCATCAACAGTGATTTAATTTCACAGAAGGAAAAACTTCCATCCATCCATTTTCCAAACCACTTATCCTACTGGGTCGCGGGGGGTCCGGAGCCTATCCCGGAAGCAATGG
>JAODJX010000042.1:11151417-11176242 GCA_026776945.1 Isichthys henryi
CCCCCCCCCCCCCCCCCCCCCCCCCCCCCCCCCCCCCCCCCCCCCCCCCCCCCCCCCCCCCCCCCCCCCCCGGTTCTCTGTAAAATATTGCGAATATTGCATAATCGTTTGTAATCAAAAGGGACACTTGGTACAATTTGCTGGCCCAAGGGGTCCCCTTTGGTCAGTTTTACACCTCCTCTGCTAACTGCTTAAGGAATCCATAAAACAAAAATAAATGTCTACTCCTGCAATCAAGGAGCAGTGATGTAGTGGCTGTCCACACGAGGGCACTCTAATCACTGCAATGCTAAGCTGGTGTCAGGATTTCAACCTGCTCCCCGGAAGCTCTTCTCAATACGTCTTTTCCAGTCCATTCAGAACAGTCGCCATACAGAATTGATGATTCTGCAACTTCCAATAGATCGAAGCTCACATCTATTGTCCGTCAAACCACATATCAGGTCACTCTGCTAAATTTAGCACCTACTACAGGAACGAAAATAGTGACCAATGCATAAACGTGAAACTCTTTGCAGTTACTTTCCAACTCAAGTAACAATTTCTTTAATTTAAAATGAAGGTTGAAAATGTAACTTCTTAAGGTATTTATCAAAAGTGGGGTACAAATCCTAGGTTTTTAAAATTTCAGTTACTTAAGAAATTTTTTTATTTTTTTTATCTCTTCATAGGTCCCCTTATCACTGGCAGAACGATAGGCAGTGCAGCCAGTGCAACTGCACTGGGGCCCACAGAAAGAGGGGGGGCCCACGGAGGGACGATGGGCCCCTTCGCGTGGAGGATCAGGAAGCTACTAGTTTAAATTACCAAAACATGTTATATTGCATTATAAGCCATCAGAAACCAAACAATGTGTGTGTGTGTATGTATATATATATATATATTATACCCTTTACCTGGCTGGCAAATCTCTTGCTCAATGTGTCTATTTTGTAGTTTTTCTTTTTTTTATGACAAGCTTATAAAAGTTCAAACTGTATACTTTAAGGATATTTCACAAAGATACATGATGCATCTGTATCATTTAACTGCTTGTTTGTATGCACAGACGTGTCTAGAAATGAGGAAAGAATCCTCCCAAAAAATCTTGCCCTGGGGCCCATTATAAGAAGCGCACACCACTGTCCATTATACTCTTTCATAAAAGTGATGGGCCATATGTTTTGTAGCTAGAATTTCTTGAACTGTTCATTATAAAATAGTTTGTGTGCATGCATTTGTCACAACAGTGGGGATTATGGAGCGGGGAAGCAGGAGAAGGTGACCAGGGAAGTGGGGTGAAGACAGGGTTTAATCAGGAGCAATACACTGAGGAACATGAAACGACGTCAATGAGAGGACTAATGAAACCACACGGACTTAAATACGTAACAACAATTCACACAACTCGGAACAGCAAATTGTACCAAGTGTCACTTTTGATTACAAAAGATTATGCAATATTCGCAATATTTTACAGAGAACCACCCCCCCATTGTGAGATCCCCTCTTCTGCTCTACCCTTAAGATAAGATAAGATGGCTTTTATTTGTCCCACAGGTGGGAAATTTGCATTTTAAAGCAGCACAGTGGACACGAGGATCCCACACGGGGCAAACAGGGGGGCGTGGCACACACGAGGATCGGAACGATCGGGACGTGACAGCGTGCATATTGCATTCCATTGCTCGCATCCATCATATTTTCTGCATTTCAAATTAAACACTAAAGCACAATATGACAGGTCTCTTCCCAAAAGCATAATGCTGTTTATCGTTTGCTCTAAATCCGAATGCTATTTTTTCCAAAGTCATGTGAACCATGGCATTCTTAGGTTGCAAAGGGAACTCCTTCATTTCTTTTTTTCCAGCCTTCACCATTACAGGAAGTTGTTGCTGACATCAGATCTCATCTGCAATGTAAAAACAAAAGGGGAAAAAAACACTCCTTAATAGCTTTACCAAACACTTCTCTTCCCTTGGGGGCTTTGATGTTCAGTTGTAACCTTCTACAAATATGTGTAATGGTCAAACATGAACAACAGGAGTCACATGCCTGGCTAGCATACATAGTAGAAAACAATTATGTTATGTTAAATGACATCAAGTCAAGGGATTGAAAAACATCGTAATCAATAGAAAATCAATATCAGAGAAAACACAAACAAAAAAATAACGTAATAAACAGGCCCCATTTCTTAGCACTGGAACACATATAAGCTGAATAATTCCTAAACGTACCTACTTTTTTTGGCATATGGAAGATTGAGCATATGCTTTTGTGTGCTAATACTCACGTCGAATGTTTCTCTAATGAAGAAGGCTTGCAAAGAGCTTTATTGTAGGGTCAGAGAGTTAAGGTCCAATCCTTATCTTTACCATTGTGTGCTGATCAATTGAAGTATAGACATGCATGGCGTACAAAATGCATCAATAACATTTCTATACCCCTGCTGTCTAATAAGGCCACATTAGAAAGATTAATATTTCCGAAAGCTAAGATGAAAACAGATGACATACATGCAGTGTCTCAGTTTTGTCAATCAAAGCCTAACATTAACTTAGGTAATATCTCCTGCTATTTATGATCAAAGTAACCGAAATCTTGGGCACACTGAACTCTGGTCATCGATGCACACACGGCCATAGACAGAAGGCAGCAAGTGACCAGCCAAGCATTGATCAAAGGAATCATGCCTTTGAAACTCTGGATTGATCCTCCAGTATCTGACATCCTGCTTAGTCAGCACTGGGTGAATTATACCAGCACTTGAATATTTAATATTAAATTACAAGTGAGTTGGGCTGAATGGTCTTATCTTCTTTGCAATATTCATGATAACCTTTATGCTGAGATCTCCTGTGCATTTTGTGTTTTCAAGGCAATCAAGGTTTTCAATGAATGTGCCTCAGGCAAAACACTGGAGAGCCAGAACCGAATGTAATAAATAATCACACGGCATCCCACATTTTCCTGCAATTCTCACTTTTAAAGAACAATAATAAAGTCATCAGTCTTTTAGATGAAACAAATAACACTGTGCTTCTCATTTATGACTAAGGGCTATATTGCATAATTGAAGCTTCAGTTTTTCTTACATGGCTGCCATTTGGAGTCCCACGGAGGCGGGTGAGGAGTTCTCGTGCACGCCACATATCACTCAAATTAGCATTCTGTCGGACTTCCTTGGACAAACATAGCAATAGTGATCAGTATGTAACATAAGTACCCTGTATTTTATTATAAAGAATTTCCTGAGGCCTGAGTGTGACTAATCTTAAACTATGAGTTTGGTTTGTCTCTCTAATTTATGCATGATTGTACAGAGAATGGTAAGACATGTTTACAGTATTCCTGGGCAAACCAAAGAACAGCCATCATTAATAATGCGGGCAATGCAACGGCACAAGCTACTGTTTTGTGAGGGTAGACAGTTTAAACAAAAGTTAAATACACTTTGAGAAACAGCCCCAACATTGCGCAAGACCTCTCACACTTGCACAGCATGGTCGGGGGCAGGCGGGGGAGGGGGAACTGTACTAAAAACAAAGTGCCTGCTACTGAAACTGAATCACATGGCAGGTCCTGTCGGCAGACGAGAAAACAAAAAAAAGCCAGGCCGTCCTGTACACTGGGGACATCTGCTCCAGCACTACCAAGAAGGAGTAACAAGAGTGCATTTATTCACACACACCCCTCAAACACCAAACACATACCCTCACCACCACACCTATACTCATACATTGCCGCTGAAGTCCTACATTTAAAAAATTACGCTGCAGGGCTGCCACATTTTCAGCAATGCACTGGCAGGGAAAACCACCACACAGTGTCTGTTCACGCCTCTCTTTCATTACCCTGACTGTTCAGTGACATTTTCATAGGCGGTCTTTTCACGCAGAGTAAGACCAATTGACTAGTGTACGCCACGTTGCGTAACTCAAGGGATTTACTTGGAACTAGGAAGCTGACTTTTTCTGGAGTACGGCAGCTGGAAAAAGAGCATTTATTTCCATGGACAAGACCTTTCTACAGAGGCTTTTACATTTCTATGCCAAACCCTAAGAGCTGAAGGCTCATATAAACATGCCAGAAACAAATATTCAATTTATATTTAAACAGGAGCAGAAAGAAACATGTATGGTTTAGTAACAGCGTGGTCTCCACAATTTCTGCTTCACCAATGCTCCAACATAAAGTTTTAATTAAAAAACAATTATTAAAACCAACGGCCAGGCCCCTGTCAAAGCTGTAACTTATTTTGCTTTGGACACATATTAAATTGCTTTATTCAACTTGATTTGGCTCAGTTGATAACCCTGAGCCTCACATGCAGAGACCCCTGCCTCTAATTCACAGCCCCAGTCGTGTGTGTAAGAAGTCTGCATGGTCTATCCCTGTTGGGCGGGTTTCCTTGGCATACTCCCACAGCCCCTCCAGTCCAAAAACACACAGTTAGGTGAATAAGGGTCTTTATATTGTCCATAGTGAGCATGTGCCCTATAAGGGCCTGTAGCCCCTTCCAAGGTGTTCCCCTGCCTTGTCCCATATGCCTTCCGGGCTCGGCTCCAGGAATACCAAGGCCCTGTAAAATTAACCTGATACAACTTCTGAGTGGAATAAGTATGTTCCCCTGCCAAACATACACTCATATACAATTGAGTTGGTAATAAAATGTGCATTCAGACTTAGTCAGGGCAGTACAATAACACACTGTATAGCACTGTGACCTCACAATTCTAGGGTTGTGGGTTGGACAAACTTGCATGTCCTCCTTGTGTTTCTTTGGGATTCTTCCTGACATTCTACTTTCCTCTCATAGTCCAAAGACACGCACTTTAGTGGATCGATGTCTTTAATTTATCCATAGTGTGTGTCCTCTTATGACCTGTTATTCCATGGTGGTTGCCCTGTGCTTTCTGGAACAGGCCCAATACTCACCAATACACTGTATAAGCAGTTATTAAAATAGTTGAAAACATCAGCAAGCTTAATGTATATCAGCAAAGATCCAGCTGAATGGTAACTGTCTTGAGGGACTATAACAGGAAGATAAAGAAACGTGAAAGACAAACAAAACAAATATCATAAATGTACCATGTTTATGCCTCTGAACAGCATATTAAAAAAATAACCAACCCACCAGTCAGGAAATTTGTGAGCACGATGAACAGAAATCTTTTGTGAGCAAAGCGTTCTAAGGATCAACATAATATGAAAAAGAAAACAACCAACCTTTTTACCCCAAGATTTTTTCACTCTCAGACCTCATTGTCATCGTACCACTTAGACATAAGTCGAGGAAATTCAGTTTGCATCAAACGATTAAGCATGGTCCTACCCCACAGTATCTAGACTGGATTGACTATAAGATGACATGTCACCCAATCAGAAGAGCTCATCCTGTACGACACAACTTATGTAAGAGGATTAAAAAAAGGCTAACTTCTAATTTACTTAGCCTGAGCCGCACACCTCATGCGTACATCCAGAACATTTACATCAGCAGGAGTGTTGCTTGTTAAGGGCAGTGGCGCTAGTCGCTACGTTACCTAATTGTTCATTCGGACGAGCTTCTGAGAGACATTCCACTGAAACCACAGAATAATAATTCGTTCACACTAAGTAAATTGTGACGGCAGAGCCTCAGGATGTTCGTGGCCTCGCCGGTACAGTGGCGCATCAAGCAAAGATGGCTCAGCAAGGCAGGGCAGCGACTGCGCCCCAACAACACCCAGCTGGCAGTCAATTAGCACGGCCAGCTGAAGACAACTCAGCAGGCCCACCCCAGAGCCTCACAGAGGCCTCCTGCACCAAGGTAATGAAGGAGAAAGACAGACTATGCGGATCCTGTGAAAACCAGATTCAGACCGCTTCCCTCCTGCTTGGCTCACTCCCCGTGGCCCTGTCTGAAGATGCCATATTGCACCCACCCCCAATGGACACCGGTGAGAGTAACGTGGACTCAAAAGACTGCACCTGCTTCCCCTGGTGAATTAACGCAGAACGGCTTCCTCTGCCTCCGGGACCTTGCTGCATGTGACAAATACTTGTTAATACACCACAAAACACATTAGCTACAATAACTTAACATAGCACAGGTAAGACTCAGAAATGAACAGGCCCAATCAATTTCAAATTGTAATATTATAACAGCTTCATAAATAACGCTCCGGATTGTGAGTCTCAAATGCTGGATTTGTGTTTTCTTGACAGAATGCTATTCAAAATATGGGAAAGATATATGAACAGAAAATTACGAAACAGGTGACGTGCTGGAACTCGCCTGACCTGCTGTTTTTGGTCGTGCCTATCCATTACGTCAAGACAGCATTCAGGCCTCAGTCACAGAACTGCTGCGGAGCCTCTGACAGAAATGAGCGACGCTACCTCTCAGGAACCTGAAACTCCTCAAATAATATCGACGACATTTCAGGCCATGTCTGAAAGCAGCCGTGCATCATGTGCAAAAACACAAAAACGGCTTCAGAAATATTCCTTTTGGGGTACCTCTCCTCTTCACATACTTCTAATATCACTCAGACAGGCAAACTCCTAAAATATACTCTATATACCAGCCCCCCCCCACACACACACATCCTACAACTATTTATTAAGACTCCTCTGGTTTACATGTGGGCTGAAAATAGTTATTCCTTATAATTCCATCAAGCTGATTGTGCGTAAAGTTACATGCACTAGAATGTTTCTGTCAAAGATGGAGGTAGGATGGGGTAGGAAGGTGTGGGGGGAATCAAGTCATACACAGGCACCCATCAGTGTGCCATTCATTTTCCACACTCACAATCCTAAGTGCGAACTTTGATTTCTCACATTTTTAGCATATGTACCTAACCCACATGTACCGTTTCTGTAGCCTGATGTCTGTTTTGTTTCATTATGTGCGTTTTATGTGTGTAATGACATCGAAACTCCTGCCTTTCGTGTTCCTCCCCGCTGCTTTTTAAACCCGTCTCCACTCCCAATCCCAAATAATGTCCCGATCATTCCTCCCATACCGATGTGACGTAGTGATCCTTATAGGTGGAGACTGCCTCAGTTCATTTAATTCATAATTGCGTCTTACTGTTCAGTGTTGCTGCTCGGGGAAATTACAAAAGTTACAGACTCACCTGTGCGTGAAATCATGCATAGACAGTGGAGCGCTTTGGAAACCAACAGCTGCCAGTAACTGGCCATTCTCAGCACATCTGGACGTTCCTGTTACCCCTGTGGGCATTCGGTGGTTAGGAACAATAAAGAGAAGCTTATCTCCTGATAAGCCCCATGCATGAGAGGTATTCTGAAATTTTAGAGAACTTTCTCAGAGACCCAAATATGTCCAAGGCACAGAGAAACAAAACTGTGTGAACATTGCCTGGTTTTTTGTTATTAAATGGAAGACTGACTTTAGTAACTGCTGAATAATATCATCTGTCCTGAGAACCAGAGCAAAGACAAGAGGAAAAGAAACAGGATGAGAACCACATCACCACCGTAAATGCCATGCTGTGAGATGCTTCTCACTTAGGATTAGTATTCTATTTCAATTTCAAAGCTGTACCACTGTGTTTTGACTGTGTTGAAAGGGACAGGCCTACAATTATTTTTTTAGCTAATTTTTTAATTTACCCCCTGTGAGTCTAGATAGCAACATTCTGTCTTCATTGTTTCATAAACACCCTACAATTTATGTGAATTACATAATATTTAACTGGATACTTAATTCCCTTTTTGTTCAGATAAAATATGGTGAAATGTGACAGTCTGCATTTGGAATGAAGAGAAGCACACCAAGTTTTGAACCAATGACAAAACCAATTTTGTGGTCTAATTAAAAGGGCGGCATAATTTCAACATTACCTAAGTAATAAATATATTAAAGCCTGCGTGAACAGCATGTGAGAAAGCTCCCCCCCACCCCCAATCCAACCATCACCCACACCAACACACTAACAAAAAAATGTTTTAGTTCTCCTTAAGCAACATTACGCTCACGTCGGCGCTTTTTATACTGCCTAAATATGGTCACATTTCCCGAAAGAGAATGAATGAAGTTTTGCGACGGTGGTAAGCAGGTTCTCAAATGTTATTTACTTGCTGATGTTATTTTAAGCGTTGTGCAACGTCCTTGGGCATTAGTGAGTGACGACGGCTATCCCTGGCATTAGTCCCCGCCCATCTGAATTGTAGGCCGAGTGTTGGAGTTTCGGTGACAGCCAATCGCGACGTGTGATTCTCCCGTCACGACTGATTTTTCTTGACAACCAATTGAGAGGCGTGTTTCCCCCGTGACGTCTTCGCCACTCCTCTTACTAAAGAAGGAAACAAACATAGGGCAGTGAGAGAAGAGGAAGGGCTTCGGCTGAGGGGGATTTTTTTGTAGGAGATACGGAGGAGAAAAGAGCGTCTTGCGGACGGGAGCCGTTCGACATTTGAAGAAAACCCGACTACACATTCGTATCTGTCCGTTATATATTGAACTGTAAGTGTTGGCGACTATTTTTTAAAAATTTTATTCTTTGTTTTTAAGTTGGGAGAAGAGGAGAAAGGTTCGCCCTGAGAATGGAGCCAGACGGCGTGATATGTATCTGGGTCCAACTTTAAAATGAGGATTCTATCTCTTACCGAGAGGGTAGACCGGCTGTGTGTCTTTCGGAAATGAAATCGTGGCTTTTGGTGGTTTCGGTCGTTTTCTTTCCAAAGGCTGAGAACACAGGATAAGGTAAGGGCAGAAAAACGAACAGGAAAAAGTGGTGGAGCACAGACAGCACTGGGCTAACCAGAAAGGTGATGTCGTTAGCACGGCCGTTTGGGTCATTGTCTTGCCTGCTGGGCCAGCTGGCTGGTGATTTTGTGTCAGACGTGGGGCCCGTATTTGTCAGATATCACATACTTCCACCAAAGGGTGACTGCTTGGATGTTTTTCTTTGTTTGGAAAAACAGGTAGCTGCTAAGATGTGTCTTCGTCTTGCTAGCTACATAGCCTGAAAAATGCGTTGTTGGCCCGACACGATACAGTCTTTAGGCTCGGGGTTACCCTGGCACCACCATAATAAAGTCGATTTAAACATATAGAGTATGTTAACATTCATTCCTCCGAGGGTGATAAGTGTTTTGTGGCCGTGATCGAAAGCAGTCGTTAGCGGGTGGTAGCTAACTGTCGCTGAGCGTCAAAACAGGAAGAGGGCGAAACAAAGAAAGACAAAGCGCGGCGCGCCGAAGCCGAGGATCTAGCCCAATTTATGGGTGTTTGCCACATGCCTCCTACTGTATTACCAGTCGTTATGTAAATAATTCATACTTAAATCGCCGTGTTTCTCTTATTTTCTGGTTTCTTTTTAATAATGAAGCTCAAGATCGTGAGTTGCCCCGGCTGTGTTGTCTAACCATAGCATGACTCAGTATTTTTCAATGGGAAAGGTTTGCGGCCTTTAGACATACCTGTTTATTCATTTAATTGTCTGGATGTGCTTAGTTTCCCGTGATGTATAGCTTTGCATGTTTTGTTCTTTTGGCATTTCCGAGTCTATTTATTGAATTGGAGAAACTTGGTAGATGCTGTACGGCGGAGGTCCATGTTTCTGTATGTGAATGGGGTGCTATCATTTAATTCCCCCTGCCCGTGTCTGTACGACGATCAAGGTAAATAGATGCATATTTACATTTCGATGCTGTTTCAGAGAGACGCGGCGAGTTAAAATGTAACTAATTCGTTCGATGTGTTGACATTTTAAACACGTCCCCAAAACTGGTTTTACGACTATGATTTGATCTCTACAACTCAGATTTTTTTTTTTAAATCTGGGGTCGTTTCAGTGAGGTGGCCTGCTACCAGCATGGATGGTATTCGGTTTCGTGCTTTTTGGAAAACAAACTAATTCCCTATAACCTCGACACCCGCCGTCTCTTCTTTTTTCTATTTCATTAAATATCACTCGATATTTCACCAATACATCCTATTCGGACCAAGAAAGCAACATGTCGCGGCGTCTCTTATTTGTATTGGCGCTATAGCCAAATATAGTTTTCCGTCTATTCATTTTGTGTGTGTGTGTGCGTGCGTGCGTGCGTGTCGGGGGCGGATGGCTGCCGAGCGTACGCCGTCCTGTGTAGGACAGCTATACTGTGATATAAATAGCACGGGAGCTCTATTGAAGGATTTTATTTTGAACCAGCGCCCCCCGGACCAGTGTGTCACATTGCGGCCTTGTGTGGCTTTGTGACTGCCGCCGTGAAGTACTGCGATCAGCAGGTTATACATGTGATGGAACGTGATACCCGGGCTTTCTAGGGAAAAACCATGACGCACGGTGTATGGGCTCGTTGGAGGGCGTGTGATGCAATACTGCCAGCCAAACAAGAATCTGTCTGGTTTTGTTGGTCGGCCGATCTGAAGTGCTTTTCCCCCGTTACATATGAAAATGATACAATCCGCCTTTGAAGGGAGGGGGAGGGGGTCATTGAGGTTTATGCTGGAAAGTTTCACACGCGCTTACCTTTTTGACCAGGCGACATGAGAATTTTAACGCCTGTTGGCTAATTAATGTTCAGATGCACCCTCGAAATGTAGCTGAGAGGTTTGAAAATCACCACACTGTCCTTCAATGGTGTCTTGGTTGTGTTTTTTGAGTTTTTATGGTGGGTTTGGAGCTCATGCCCATGGAATGTGTCCAGCTCGGCACACCATTGATGTCTGGGGTTGAGGTGAACTCTGCACCCTAAGTGCCATACACTGAACTTGCTTGTAAATTGCTTTGGATGGCTACATGTACTTCAAATCTTTCTTTTCCCCTAAATGGTTGACCAATTGTTCCCCCCCCCCCAGTACCCAGTTTCTATTATGGCAGGCCAGGGTGTGCCATTTGCACTTGTCATTTCCTCACTCATATGCCGACCTGGGTTGTGCCTTTGGCAGCCTTTGTTCCGTAAGCCTGCATTTCTGGCCCCGGGGCTATGTTCATATTAAACACACAAAATATGTTATCTGCCAGGTTAGTCAAGCTAAACATTCTGTGTGCTGTAGTGTATATTGGAGAAAGGCTGGAAAAACATGAATGTTGTGTTTGGTTGATGACGGTCATTGTGGCTGATGGCCAACTGGAACCGTCACTGCTGAATTGCCAGCTTTTTGGGCAGTCTTCTGAGCGTGCATCCTCATTCGCATGTGGGTGCTCCACCTGTAAAATGATGCGAAGCCTGGTGAGCTGGCTGGTGGTTAGTGTCAGAATAAAGTAGAAAATTGTGTGCGGAACTACTTGGATAGGGGCAGCAGCCTGGGCACCAAGCACATGATGTCTTTTTAAAGGCTTTGTAGAATGTGCAAAATCAAACTATTCCAAAAGTATGCCTGTCAACGCATGTTACTATCTTTCCATTACACTAATTCTCGGTAATTTTGATGAATGGTCCTTGATGAATTGCTTATGTCTCAGGTAATAGATGTCACCTTGCATTAAATCACTGCCTTATATTTTCAGCTCTCTGTGTAGCTTGATTTTATTTTTTTAACAAGATGGTCTAAAATTTAGCTTCAATCGCGATATTCAGACGTGAGGGATCTGTCACATTTAAATTAGGGAGTTCCTGGTTTTCATGAATGTGTGTTTCCAGTGCTGTATGAATGTTGTCCCCCCAATTCCATTAACTGGTTCTTTTCCGGATTTTTTTCTCAGGACTGTCCACCAGACATGGCCCAGGAGACAAACCAGAGCCCCGTGCCCATGCTGTGTTCCACTGGCTGCGGATTTTATGGTAATGCCAGGACAAACGGCATGTGCTCTGTCTGCTACAAGGAGCACCTTACTAGACAGCAGAACAGTGGAAGAATGAGCCCCATGGGTTCAACAGGTAAGCAGCAACTTACTCACTGCTTGTCCATTCATTTGTCTACATGAGAGAAAGCATATTTCTCAAGAACAGTCTCCAATCAGTACATTGGTTGAAAGCGTTCATTCTTCTCACAGTAGGAAGACAAAAGCCAGCAGTATTAGTTGAATAGTTGAACTTGAATTCTGGCTTGTTTTTTAGGAGAGAGAACTTGCAATATTTGTTCTGTTTTTGGCGGTCACTTAATGTTGCAGTGGATTTGTTTCAGGGGTGAATGTAATAAATCCTAAATCTTATCGACAATATCTTATCCCCCTTCTGCTAACATCAGGTAGTGCAACCAGCAGCCCCACGGCAGACGCTACAGCCATCCAAAGACTAGAATCGAGCCTAAGTAACTCAGACATTTCAGCCATCTCTGTCGCAGACACATCTAGGTAAGAATCTCATGACTGTCTCCCAGCCGCACCTGTGCGGTTTGGGGTTTGTCCAGTAAGTTCTCAGTTTTCAGCTTCCTTCCTGGGATGCCCGTGTGGCTGCCCATTCATTGTTGGTGTTGATGCCAGCATTTTCAGCTCACCTGAAATTGTCTGGTCACCTGGATAAACATTCAAATCTGCTGATGCAGATCTTCAAACTGAACATGTTTATCTGTGGCATGTCAAGTTGGGAAAACAAATCAGAAAGAGATTTGGCATTGAAAGTTAAAGCCTGCGGTTAGACAAGGGTGATCACTGTCACTGGCGTACCCCCGTGTTCTCTGTTAGGTCCTCTCCCATTTATAAACAAGTTCTGGCATGGATGGATAGTGAATTTTGGGTTGAGGCAAATGTGAAAGTATTGTGTCAGGAAGTATGACCGATTCAGGTATATGAAAGCTTGAGGAGCGCCGACGAAGCTGCCCCCAATGACTGGCTTTATTTTTAGTGCCATTTTGAGAACGAGGTCAGCATGAAAAGCAGGCAGTGCAAAACATTGCATGGCTATAGCCCTTATGAGCTGTATATGATCTTTTTCTGTATTTGAGCTTTAAGGTTTTTTCCTGTATGGTGATTCAGCACAGCAATTTTTAGCGATGGGACACCTGGGTATTTATTATCAGGGTTTCATTCATAACCTTGGAATAGAAGCAATTCCAAAATAACTGCCATGTCTCCCAATCCCCCCAGTATTTCTGTTGCCAAGATAAGGCCTTTGTCACTAAAATGTGTGGTAATGTGATATGTACTGGGCGCACTTAGTCTCATAGTTGATGTTTTATTTATTTTTTTTATTTTTTAAATACCTTTTTTTTTTTTTTTTGTCTTTGTCCTGTTCAGAAGTACATCTGCATCATCTCTGCCCGTAACGCAACAAATGACAGAAATGAGCATTTCCCGTGAGGACAAAGTAACATCGCCAAAGACCGAGCCTGTGGAGCCAGGTAAGACGCAACACCTCTTCTGTATTCATGGTATTCACACCCATGTGTTGTGTGACTGTTGTCTTGGATACTTTACTCTACTGTAATTGTAACTGCTGCATGGGATGAACTGCCATGGGGGAAAGAGGAAATTAAGTGGATCGAATGCATTTCACTGCCTTGATAAGCACTGCATCCCTCATCCCCCATTATAAAGTTAGTCTCAGGTTGGAGTGTAAATGCACTGGTTTATGTCCCAGCTTCCTCCTTTTTTTTGGGTGCTTGCTGAGCACACAAATGAACTCCAGATGGACTTAAATTCTTGCCACAGCTTTTTTTTTTTTTTTTTTTTTAAACTCGCCACTCCAAAATGCGGGATAGCAGAGTTTTCCTTTTACATACTGATTTGTCTGACATGACACGAGGCCTTTTTTTTCCTTTTACGTTTTTTGATAGCTTTGCTTTGGTAGCTTTGGAAACCAACAAAGCCTGCCAAAGAACGCGTGTGACTACTGTACTAAGCTAGTGCTGAATTTAAGGCAAGATGTTCCAGGACAGTGTACCATGTGATTTGCCAGCCTGTGCACTGAGACAGGTCAAGCATTGAGGGCGTAACTGACAGCAAACAGCTCCCCCGTTGAGTAACTAGGACAGCTGTCTGAGTGCTTGCCCACTGCCAGTGCCCTGCATACCTCCAGTACGCAAGAGTCCCCCAGAATGATCAAGGAACACCATGATCAGACACGGGGCTGTTTGGGCATGCTGTGTGATGTGGGTGGAGCAGCACTTGTTAGAGATGTGGTGTTTACTGGCCTGGCTTAGATTCCATGTTTTGAGTTATATCCAGGCCAAGGTGGCTGTGCAGAGCCCTATCGGATAATTCTCATACAAGTTCTCCTGATATTAGGTTAATGGCTTAAGTCTTTCTGATATTTTTGAAATATTTTGTGATGCCTGATGTGAGTTGGGCTTTTGAGGGAAATTATGAAGATTTCATGCAGTTATATCCTTAGACTTGAGCTTCCACTTGATGTGCTTTAAAACAGCTGATTCCAGTGTGGAATCACGAATGATCCACACCTTCTGTGGAATTTGCGACTTTGTGTGGGGGTGGCTGTGGGCTAAGCCTCTGGTTCGAGTCCAGCCTCATCAGAATATGCACATCTGTGAACCCTTGAGCACTGTCCGTGTCATGGAGAACGAGATGAGTAGGCAAAAAGAGATTTTCCCAATGGGGAATCAGTGAAGTGTCGTTTCATTTTGTTAAAGCATATAGTTTTCACAACATTGTCTGGAAGTTACAGTAGATGGGATTATTTCTGTATGGATGCAATGCGAATTTTGAAGCTGATGAAGATGTTTTCTGTGCTCCTTCCCCAGTTGTCACCCAGCCCACTCCCTCTACCTCCCACTCGAGCTCTTCAGGTAGTGATGATGCCAAGGCCCCGGAAGTTCCTAAAGCCAAGAAGAACAGATGTTTCATGTGCCGAAAGAAGGTTGGCTTAACAGGTGAGAGGCATTTTAAAAAAAAAAACTTAATATCGTTATTTGATTCCTGGGAAGGTGAAGAATGGGAAGTGTGTTGTGATTCGTCCTCCTGTGATCAGGTCTCGGCCGTTCTGTGTCCTGTAAATCGGTTTTCATGGCGAAACGGCAGAACATGTTCTTTCCCACAGCACGATTTTAATGCTGGATAAAGATGAGTATCAAGTTGGTTAATGGGCTCGTCTGTTTTGTTGCAGGCTTTGACTGTCGGTGTGGAAACATGTTCTGTGGATTGCACCGTTACTCGGACAAACACAACTGCCCATATGATTACAAGGCAGAAGCGGCCGCCAAAATCAGGAAGGAGAACCCTGTTGTAGTGGCCGACAAAATACAGAGAATATAAAGACTCCTGTGTGTGACCTTTGACCTGAACACTGACACAATGGGCTAGAGGACATCGTTTGTTTGTGTGTATGGGTGAATTTTTTTTTTTTTTTTGGTAAATCACAATTTTAAATTCTATACTGAGCTGATGCATGACCGATCACTTTTCATATAAGATGCATTTGAAGCACAGACTTGGGCATGATGGTTAAATGTCCTCCCAAAAATATCCCAATTTTAATTCTTGCATAAATTGGTGTTTGTGCCAAAACAACCAAAATGAATTGTTTTATTTGGAGGTACCAGACTGGAACTGGATGTAGGGGAGGGTCTCATTAGTTCCCTATAAAATGGGTAATGCAATGGAAAAGGAAGTGCCCCCCTCCCCTTCCTAAAGTATATTTATGGGGTACTATGGAAAACAAGGTGGGTCACATGACTCTATGGTGGAGATCCAATCCTTTAGTATTGTTTTCGAGCTCTCAGTATCGGATCGTGGATGATGTGTGGGATATCATATGCTTTCGAATGAGATTAACAGTGGCTTGTCACCCCCTCCCTTCTTAAACGCGTTTTCCTAGTCATTTGTACGAGCTTAAATGTGTCATTGGTTCAGTTACCACTCGCCTAATCTCCCCCCCCACACCCCAGAAAAGTTCTGTTGCAATATTGAGCCATGGGGAGAGTCGTCGTGTGGAAGATGGAGGGTTATGTGCACCTTTTATAGTCTAATAGCCTTTGTTTAAAAAGATTAGCCTGATATTTAGCCTGCGGTTTCCTGAAAATGGCACCCATTTAAAGAAACTCTTCCGCGTCAGTCTTCTCATGTAGTCATTCCCAGCCAATATCTGGCCAGCATATAGCTTCCAGCTGTTGCGTTGGTAAAACAACTGAATTTAGTTTTCCAAGAGAATTAACTGTGCTAAGGAACAGAGTGTTCTCTTACAGGGCCTTGCTGTCAGTTTATCTGTAGGTGCTTGATGTTGTGCTATGGCTCTATCATTTTTTTCAAAACAGAGTATAGACTAAATCCTTTGTGCCCGAATTGGATATCATCATTTAGAATACTTTTAAGAATATTCCTTACCCAAATATAAAATGACTATTTTTAAAAGGAGTATAGCTTGAACTGTTCTTTTCTGTATTGTCTTCTTTTTGTAGTTTTGAGTCTCCCGTTTTTTTTAAACCCTACCTATGTGAAAACGTCACTAATTGAAGCCGGCTGTGTACGTTGTCTTGCAGTTAGCTGTTGTGATGGTGGTTTAAGGCCTGAAATCACGCCCACTTTGCCTGCTCTTTTTCTTTACCTCCCTCCCTCCCTCTCCTTGGGTCTTGGAGTGTAGTATTAATGAGTGTATTGCATGGGTTGCTTATCTAAGGCAATGAAAAAAATAATTGAATTGTAGAAATTGGCAATATACTTCACTAATGCTTGGTCAATATTTTCACCTTTGTAATGCGTTTAAATTTTTTTTCCTAATGTCTAGAGATTGTGCTGATATGTACGTATATATTCTGTGTATGTGTACTCAGTGGGTTTATGGATTAGGGTGCAGATCCAAATATGTACCTTTTGTGCATACAGGGGTGGAGAGAGCCCTCATCACAAATGTATTTGTGGACCCAGAATCGGACTGGCTGCTCTGGGTGTCCCATTCGAGCTGGATATTTTGTGTGTTTGATACACTTCTAAACATAATCCAGGGTGAAGCTTATTGACTTAAGTGAAAGATGCACTCCTCCTCTCTTCTCCTCTCCTTTTCCCAGTCCAGGGCTAATGTGATGAGTCTGCTCCTTTGGACCCCTGTGAATTTCTATACTTAGTCTAATCTAGCGGTGTGGTAACACATTGTATTATTTTCACAAGTGTCTTTTATGGTTTTTTTTTTTTTTTTTAATTTAATTTAAAGGCAAGTGAGGTAGTCATTTAAATTATGTACCATTCAAGTTTTAATTTTGAACTTAGTTATGCAAATTTGTACAAACTTTATATTTATGCATTACGCCTAATCTTGTTTCCCCAGCATTAATGCAAAATATCATGTAAATAAACGTCATGTACAGAGAGACATTAAAGTTTGTTTTCATTTTCTGTCTTTGAATTGCTGTATAAATGCATAAACTGTTTTCTACTAAAAATGGTTATGATAGACCATGCCAATGGCTACACTTTTTTGCCCTTTATTTCGAAATGCCCACACTCTTGTTGACTTGGGCTTAATTTGACTTTTCAAATCTTTTAGTTTTGGCTGCGAACTTCAGTTTTGTCTAGCCTACTGTTGTCAGCCTCGAATGTCAATTCTCTCTTCGCTTTCCATCCCCTTTGGGGATTTTTATGGGTAATTAATGCAGATCACTTGCATTCATTGTCTGTTTTCTGGCTCACCTGTGGTGAACAAACCTGTCACCCACCAGGGAGCAGGGAAACAGGTGTATGTCTTTTGTCAGCTGTCTGGACAGCTGTAGTGATGGTTAAGCAAAATGAGGTGTGAACCAAGGCCCCCTCCTGCTGTCCAGTACGGAGACATTCAGGACATTAGTCATACGTGGACGTGACATTTGGGTTGCTGTCAGATTGGCAGGTGAGAATGCCAGTTCCCCGGACTTCCAGGTAATATTTTGCAAGGGGGGATACAGCTACAGGTTTGTGCAGATTAACCCAGTAGATTTCTCTGCTGCTCCTTTGTGAATCGTTCTCAGTGTTACACTGTGACCCTGTACTGGACGAGCAGAACAGGTGGATATTGAAAAGAGATCTATGTCAGAATGACATGTTTGCCCTCACTGTCAAAAAGTGACCCCCCCCACCGCCCCTTAGTGATTCTTGTCCTAGATGGTGCCAGCTGTCCACATTTACCGCTTTCTCTGTCCCTGCATGGGGCACAACTCAAAAGGCACAACCAGGACGTCTGGTAACAGATGTTCTGCTCGCATGAATGGGGATCAGTTCTTTATTTGTGGGAGGTGTGTGTGGTGTGCGAGTCACTAAAGGAAGTAAGCAGATTACAATGCACTCCTGTTAAACTCAGAACCATTCTCCCTTTGTGGTATATGTAATGGTGAGCAAAGAGCTCTGTTGGGAATACTTCTATTAAGAAATGTTAATAGTGAGAATTGTATGTTTGCTGCTGTACATTCCCACTGCTGAATATTACAATTATTATTTTTAAGAGACTGAGTCACATGGTGTACTTATCCAAATATAACACAAATGGTTTGAAGACCCTTTCAGTTAGCTTAATATCATAGAGGTTATACTGTAGATCTGACCTTAACATGCTCATATAGAATATTACACGCTTGTTTGATTACTGTCGGGTATGTTTTCTAAACGCATCAGATGATTCATGCATTGACTCATATGGTCAGTCCTTTGTCGGGTTCTATTCAGTATCATCCCAGGTCCAGCTGCCCAGTTCCAGACTGCTTGTGTAAACAGTCATGTGTTCTTAATTAAAATGATCCCTTATCCACAATAACTATGGATATTGCCATTTGAACGCTTTACTGGTGTTGCGTCATCTCTGACGGAATCACAGACTCGGCAGAATAACGTCAACAGCATTGTTGGATTCAGATCTGTGTCACGTTAATTCTCATAGTATCCAGCTTACGTAATACGTGACTAATCGATACTCATAATTCAATGGGATTAGGTGGAGGAAATAAGGGAGGAAATATACACTGGGTGACAACTTGTAAGGTATGTGAGGATCAAAAAAAAGTTACATGCTGTGTTTGAAGGAGTGACTGAAGGAGCAGCCTTGCTCTGAAGCAGGAAGCACAGGGGCAGATGAGCTGTGCTTAGGAATTCATGGCGAGTCACATGCTATGCAGCCACAGTTAAATTGACAATCTATCTGGACAGGATAACAGCTGGTACAGGAACTGTCATCACTGGAGTACTTTTTTTTAGATGTTTCTTGCTGTAAATGATTATTCGGGATTCAAATTAAAGTCAGTTAACACATTTCATAAGCACAATCATCACTATGGTCGGTGAAGTAAAAAGTTTTGTGTTATTAAGATTTTACAGAAGTGCCCTTCTGTCTAATGAAATGTGGTGTCCCTGACCAGCAATACTATGCTCTGCTCTGCCAGCTGCCTCTTGTGAATGGTCAAAAGGAACGGATAAGGATCTGATGGATTACAAAGGATTATAAAAATGGATTGTGTCACAGTCATTATCTGGGCAGAGTCATTTCAACTATACTTCGCTAGAGCAGTGCTGGGCTATCTTATCCAGACAGGGCCGGTGTGTATGCGGGTTTTCACTGGAACTCCATAATTCGATTACTAATTAGAGGGCTGATTGGCATATAAGATTGCCCACCCATGGGCTAGAGACTAAGGATTGCTATCAATTAAAAATTTAACAATCAGCATTTCTTGTAGCAATTGTAATATATACATTGTAGAAAATTCCCCATTATGGGCAGATTTTTTCCAGCAAACCTCATACAGGCTGTCCCTCGTTGTTCCTTATTACATAAATTTAAGAAAACCACAAGGCTTGACGTCTTAAACGTAGGAAGGTAGATTTGGCAACAAGCAGGCTGGCTGGCAAGTCGCCCGCTGTACTGAGAGACCCTCACCTGCAGCATGAGGAGCACAGAAAGACGCCTGCATGACGGCACTGGGAAGACTGGTCTCGTCTGTTTTGGAGACACTTTGTGATAGAGAAACATGCTGCGTAAAAGACCCATTGTAAACAGTGATAAAAACAATGGTATTTCTCGGTGCAGTAAACTGCATTTCCAAGTACATTGAATACATCCATACATCATGGATTTAACCTGCATATATATTCAACTAGGTGTTATTTTGTATTATTACATTGTAGGAGTGAAATATTTTCATTTCAGTATTTATGTCAGAGCAAGCATCATCAAATTGTCATTACATGGACAAATATGTCTGTGGCAAGACTGCTCTGTGTCCATGGCAAAATGTTTCTATTGAGGCTAAGTTTCGCTACACTGTGTCAGTAGTAAAGGTTGCATTTTGATTACAATCTCCAACAGAATTTTCCATGGTATGGACCCCTTACTCTCTATGGGGTGGTTCGTTGATGAGATTGTACTCCAGTGTTTTCCAGTCCAGTCCGCAGGGACCCGCAGATGGTCCACGTTTTTGCTCCTGCCCCGTTCCCAGTAGGAGCTCCTGGTAGGGGCCCAGGAGGGAGCAAAAACGTGGCCAGAACCGTCTAACTGCACCTTTTCAGGCAGATCAATCCCCTTCTGTCTGACCCTGTTACTCTGCTCTGCCCCTCCCAGCTGACGTCTCCATCACGTGCCAATGCTGCTCACTCCTGCTCACTCCTGCTCACTCCCTTGCTTCTTCTCACTCTTTCTTCTGCTTTCTCTTAGAACTGGGGCTTTTTATCTCTCTTGTGTGCCCCCACCTTACCTGTTTGTATGAGCTGCTCTGCTTGCTTTCATAGTATCTTCGTATCCCAGGAGTCTTTGCAGCCCAAGACATTAAATGCCTTTCGTGCTGAGGTAAACCAAAGGTTCTTCCATTCTCCTTCTCACCCTTATTGCAGGAACGGCCAACTGTTTAAAAAAGTCTGCATGAGTTGTAAATTTGGTGAACACTGTGGGGGCATATTTTCTATCTAACATTGTTCTCGCATCTAAGGTTGCACACATAGAACATCACAGAAAATTTTGAGGGTAATGATGAATCACCTAGCTTATGATGTAATCTAGATCACTGTGTGTCTTTGTGTGTGTGTGTGTGTGTGTGTGTGTTTGTGTGAGAGAGAGAGAGAGAGAGAGAGAGAGAGAGAGATCCAGGTATACATTACATATTGGTGACCAAATGTCCCCACAATGTGATAAAAACCTGTTATTTTGACTTAATGGGACAAGGAAAATTTTGATTTTATGAAAATCTGTGACTGTAATCAAAAAAACAAAAATGCCAAAAGACTTTTCTTTTGTTACTTATGGTTAAGGTTAGGGCTGGGTAGGGGTTAAGGCTGTCATTGTTAGGATTCCAGTTTTGCCCATAGAAATAAATGGACAGTTGTCACACAAAAAAATGTGTACTTTTCTTACAGGCTATTAGTTAATACTTTATATATAATAAAATACATTTTTCTTAATTTTGTCTTTTCTTTCTGCAGACATCTTCTTTCAAAAAATTTTAATTTAAAAACAATGAAATGCCATCATGTTAAAAATGTGCAAACGTGCAGACAGAAACAGGGTATCATGGACAGAATCTTGGGGGTTCCATATTTTATAAAAATATTGTTTAGAAATATGTAATATTGTTATGTATAATGCCCCTTCCTTTAAGTGACGTATTGTTATGGACAGACACAGTATACTGAATATAAAACTGTAGTGTTAGTCCGCCCCCAAGTGGCGTGTTTTTTAAAAACAGCCATCCATTTTCGTTACTTTTCTTTTTTGTCCGATGGAGGGTGACGGGGGTCCTGACCCAGGTCCAAGGAATAACCCAGAACAAGGCTTCAACCTTGTTTTTATGTGCATAACTGCAGTTGTTTCACACTAGTCAGCTGAATGAAGCTTCTTTTTATTATAACCAAACAGGCTATAAACTTAACAAGGCTTTTGTTGGCCTGGGAATTGACAGCCAGAGGGAGTGTTAAAGACAGCTGCCAGGTGAAAATGACAGCTCAGATTTAAATGGGAGCACCACCTGCCTACAAGAGGGGCCGCTGCAAGCAGCAATATCATCGCCATTTAATACAGCTAACCCCCGAAAGCTCTCTGACACTCACTTGTATGTCGCTTTGGACAAAAGTGCCTGCTCACCTTGCCAATTAAAGGCGGCTATCGAAGGGCAATCGGTAGAGGTGGACTTACAGTAAAGGTTTGGGGGCAAAAACATAAACGGGGCCCTGCCTAAGTCTATCTATTAACATGAGATTCTCGTTGCATTGTAGCATGACGCCTCGAAGTTGGAAGAGTCCATTACAGTCTGGAGAGGGGAGGCAACATATTAACCTATATTCATAAATGTAACTTCTGGAAAAATTATCTTCACGGGCCCCCCCGATTTCTGGCAGCCCAAGAGTTGCCTGTCCACTGCATGGAACTTATACGGCAGTGTCTGAAGGAGCCACTCAAAGCTTCACCTGGAACATCTGCTTTAACAATTTTCCCTCTTTGATCAATAAGCTAAACATATGTGGGTGGTTCATGGATCTGTGACCAGAAGGTTGCTGGTTCAAATCCTGTGGCTGGCTGGGTGATCTTTCCATTGGTCCCATGAGCAAGGTGAAATGCTCCAGGGATGCTGGCTGACCATGTTCTCTGATCCTCACCTGTACGCTGCTTTGGGAAGAAAATCTACTAAATAAATGTAATTGATTATCTGTGTCATTGTTCATATGTTAATATCAGCATCCGTACTACCTGCAGTTCAGACTAGGTAATCTGCCTGAAGCTAAGCAGGTTTGGGACTGGCCAGTACTTGGATGGGAAACCAATTGGGAAAGATGGGTTGCTGCTGGAAGATGTGTTTCTGTGACCGACAAGTTAGTCCACCCTGTGGTCAGTGTGGATCCCAGTGCCCCGGTGCAGTGATGGGGCCACTGTGGCCAACAGGTTAGCCTATCCTGCGGTCTGTGTGGATCCCAATGTCCCGGTGCGGTGATTGGGACACTGTGTTGTAAAAATTCTGCTATCTTTTGGATGAGATGTAAAACTGAGGTCATAAAAGATTTCTGGGCCTCCTTTGAAAGAGGAGGGGTGGAACCCTGATGTACTGGCTAAAATCGCCCACTGTGGCCCTTTTAAATCTGGCCCCCTAATCATCCCATGTATCTAACTGCTGAATTCTCTCCTGCCCCTTCACCACCTTACCTACTGGGTGGTTAGCGTACTGGTGCAGAATGGCTGCCATCGCATCATCCAGGTGAGCGTTTCACAGTGGCGGTGGTTGAAGTGGCTCACCACTGGTTCTGAAAAGCGCTATATATATAGTATATATATATATAGTGCTTTACCAATGAGCATTGTTATAAGGCATGTCTCTGAGTTCCAGGTTTAAAGTACCCAGAGCACAAGCCTGTGGTGACAGTGGCAAGGAAAAATTCCCTTGGAGAGAGGAAGATAACCTAAAAGGCACCCTACCCAAGGGGAAGCCCATCCTGGCTGTCACCGGGCAGCAGGGGCTCCACCTGGACTGTTTTACTAGTGTTTAGACCCCCTAATATGTTCTTCACCCCCCCCCCTCCCCAAAAAGTACACCAATTAGTTTAGATATTGTGTTTTTGGTCAATTTCATAAAAATCAGACCCCCAGGTTTAACCTCCCCCTTTCAGAAATCTCTACTGATCCTCCTGGTGGATACTACAAGACTGCATATTTTAGTGTAAAGTAAATTCAGGTAGGAGAGCAGGAGAATTTTTAATTAGGTACGCAGATTGGGAAGCAGGATCCTACCCAGCAATAATGTTTTAGTAAATTTTATTGAAATGGTAAGATTCATATATGATTATGAAAATTGTTTTGTTAAAAAAAACAGCTTGGAAAAAGTCACCAAGAATGTGAAATCGAAACAAAAACTCTTTAGTCAGTTTTTCTCTGAGACAGTGAAGTCACTCTGCGTCATGTGCGTGCTGAGCGAGATCCGCCTACACGTGTTGGAGTGCTAGAAAAATCACTCACCATTCTGGGGCGGGTTTCCAGGAAGCTTTGTAACACTAAGTAGTTTGTTATCTAGCATTTGAGATCGATCGTTAAATAGCGAGTCTTTCTCGAAACGCTTCGTAACTAAAGTAGTTCGTAATCTTGCTCTTAGATTTACGAGAGTTCCAACCCAAAGCTGTTGAGAAAGAGAGTTGTGACACTGATTGATCTCGCCGCCACATGATCATGTGGTTCATGGCCACCTTCAGTTGTTCCAAACAAACCTTATGTTGTCAAGTTCTCCTACACCTAAATGTCCAGGTGATATGTAACCATCAAGGTCATTTTACAGACATTGTTGCCAAGTGGCCTGCAACTCCTCCTCTGTATACCAAAGTATTGTAGAGTCAAATGTGAGGCCATCTGTCCAACAGCTAAAGCTTGGCCTTTCAACAGGACAATGATCCCAAGCACACTAGCAAGTCTACGGCAGGATAGCTGAAAAAAAGTCAGGGTGTTGAAATGGCTCAGTCAAAGTCCAGACCTCAACCCGATTGAAATGCTGCGTCAGGAATTTCAGAGAGCTGCGTATAAAGGAACGCCCACAAACCTCAATGAACTGAAGCAACATTATAAGAAGAGTGGGCCAAAATTCATCCACGATAATGTGAGAGACTGATAAAGTCATACAGAAAACGATTACTTCAAGTTAATTGCTGCTAAATGTGGTCCTACAAGCTATTGAATCGTGGGGTGTACTTAGTTTTTCACAAATGGCTTCACCATTTTGGTTTCATTTTTGTTAAATAAATAATGATGCAGTAGAATCTCTTTTGTTTTGTTTTACACCTGAGATTAGACTTAATTTTAGAACCTAGTAAAGACCCAATTTTTTTATTATGCCCTGGTATGTAAAACTGATGAATGTGAAATCCATTTCAGCTTTCAAATTGACATTTGTCATCTTTATATAGTAAGGTCTTCTTGATTGATGATGTAGTCATTGTATATATACACTCACCGGCCACTTTATTAGGCACACCTGTCCAACTGCTCATTGATGCAAATTACTGATCAGCCAATCACATGGTGGCAACTCAATGCATTTAGGCATGTTGACATGGTCAAGACGAA
>JAODJX010000042.1:11187938-11210633 GCA_026776945.1 Isichthys henryi
CTTCCGGGATAGGCTCCGGACCCCCCGCGACCCAGTAAGGATAAGCGGTTTGGAAAATGGATGGATGGATGGATAATTAGACCAACGTGACATCAATGAAACATGGAAAAAAAGACATTTCACTTGCCTGCAATCTCTCCAAGAAGAAGACTGGAATCTGTGTATATGCTGGCAAAGTAACATGCTGTAGTAGTGCCATTGCTAAGGGTTCTTTCCTGAAATATAAATGAGGCTTGTGTTTTATTTTTAATAACCTTTGCGAACTTTCACTCTTTTATCCTAAAGGTTTTCGATTGTTTCCTATCCAAGTTATATTCATTTATTAAAGCAAATAACATTCCAACGACGTATTGTGATGCCATGGGGAAAGGCAATAGAGATTGTGTGGATTTCGAGGGGGTACTGGGTTGGTTAACCCCCTAGGAGGGGGGCAGTGTCGCGCTGGGGCTACCAATGGGGCAGCGTGATGAGTTGGACCAGTACCAGCGGATGTAAAGAGTGTAAATAGTTCTGTGTAATTGTCATGTATTGTGTTGTTAATGTGTAGTCTAGTAATGTTATGTAGCATTAATTGTTGTAAATTGTGGTGTGTGTGTGTGTGTGTGTGTGTGTGTGTGTGTGCCCAAAGTGTGTGGTGTGGGTAGTGGCGGTGCCCAGCACAGTGGGCAGTGTGTGTGCGTTGTTACAAGTGAATGGTACGGCTACAGTAAATGCCAGCTTGTGGTTGAATGAAGGTCCCCTGCCTTATTTTTTGCTGCAGCTTCATAGCCGATCATCATTGTTTGATAAAAATTACTGGAGATGTATCAGTCCTTAAGTTGGACATTTACAGTTGAGGGCTTATTTCTGTCGAGATCTGCTTAAACGTCTACTCTCAGTTTCAGAACATGCACTTCTTTTAAAAATTGTTCCTGCAGCAGTCATACGATAACAAGGTAGAGTTTTCCAAAACAAATTTTTTTTTTTGTAAACAAATTTTGAGACTGCTAGGATTATACTTGATGACAGATATATGAACAGGTCTATAGAATTTTAAAATCGAATAGTACGTCAACCCAGCTCACCACAACTTTTGTATAGACATTCTTTGAATAATCCAGATTCCGGAATTTATATTCTTCGGGGAAGGTGTAGGTTTCCAACCACTGTAGCAGTGGCAGATCTAGGGCGGTACCCATGAAACTGTACTGGGCAGCGTGGATGTGTGTATCGATCAGACCAGGCATGAAGAATTCACTGCGAGACACACCAGAGTCATAAACACACAGCACATGATGTTTTTAACTGCAATATGGATATAGTGAATACATTTCACCATCACACACACACACACACATGTTGTGAGTGTGTTAAGTATTCACCTTGATCCTAGTGGTTGCATGTCTGATATCTGGAATCCCCATGTCTCAGAGAGGCTGTCAGTTTTCTCAGCAGGCTCAATGAAAGAAATCTGGTAAGATATTTTTTTTATATAAATTTCCAGTCCTCCAAAAGCACAAGTACCAGGGTAAGCCTTGTTACACGTCCTGAAGTGTGGTATTTCTGGCACCCCTATGGCTCAAATATTTTAATTATTTTGCATTACATTATATTGTATTGGATTAGATAAAATTTTCTTGTCAAGGAAACATTTAAAAATAGGCTATTATTAGGATATCTTTCAGCATCTGGCCCCGTACAGAGCTGCTGGGCAAGCCTGTAGCCCTGCTTCAGAACACCTGCTTGGATATCGCAGGTAAATGTACTTTCGTTTTAAAATTTTTCAGATTAAGGGTTAAAATCAATTTGCACGTCCATATTTATTCCAATCATTTTCGTTAGCATAACACAAAACAACTGTTTATATTTTAACATGAAACATTATTTTCAAGGAATATTTATTTAATATTTATATCAAATTCAGTTAATAAAAGATAGATAAATAAATAAATAAATAAATAAATAACTCTGACCTTGCCATCAGTACCGACTCCTAAAATCCTGTCCTCCAAAATTTCTAGAGGTGCATTTTGGGTGGAATGTAGAAATGTTCCTCTGTACACTTGTGCAATTTGAACTTTACCACTCGCCATCCTTGCGGGTAGAACACTTTATTGCGGTGACAGTCGGTTTGCTGCCATTTTATATACTTTACGTAATGGTGCGCTCCACCTCTTCATTCGGTTAACCAATAGGCAGGTGATTCAGCTTCTTCATACGGTAGTGGGTTTGATATAAGAGGAAAGTGCGTCTACGAAATATACAAAGGACGTAATAAAATCGCTTAATTTTTCCGTTTACTTCATCGGTTGTTTGATTGTGGAAATATATAGTAAATTTGTTTGTGAGCACAGACGGAACAGTACAGTGCCAGTAAGGAATAAATCATTCTTTTTTTCAGTCTTAAAGTTACTCTATTGACTACATGTGAAATCTGTGAAAAACGATAACATAGTGAGAACTTCGCCCAGACATCCTGCATCCGCGTTTCCACGATGCTGAGGCTGGGCTCGGCTGGCCATCTGGCATATCTGGCACACTCCAAAGTTCAATGCAATTTTTAATCCGAGTGCAGTTCTTGCTGAGGTCGAAGTTACATCATTAACAATAAGAGAAAAACAAGCGCCAACTGAATACTGAACCTGTTTATCGGGTTTTGTTTTTAGACATTTTACAGGGTGGAATGTATATATATATGTGTGTGTGTATATATACAGTATATATATATATGCACCACCATAAGCGCTTAAAGTGTACCAAGAAGGAATCATCTTTACACTTCCGCTTCTTTAAATGTGCATCATAATTATAGCTACGCTGTAATTTGAGTTGAGTTGTATGTGGGTAATCAGAATTGCAGGGGAAAAAATCAGCTTAAGTTCTGATGCTGATGTGCTAGTAACAAAGTGTTGCTACTACCTGCAGTTCTTCGAAAATTAATGTTTTTAGGGCAACTGGGCTTTGAAAAATCCACACCTAATTTTTTACAAAATGTACTTAAAGAATATACTTTGACACGCACATACTTAATAGTGATAATAATATTAATATGATTATTAAACAATGTTTATGTTCATAGTTTTCAGGCCAGTGTGGTAGAAACGTTGGAGGATAGGAAAGAAGGCCTGGAGGAGTGGTGCATGCTGGGGTTATGGCCAAGGTTTGGCTTATTTGTTTGCATGTGTGTATTTTTGAAACCTCAAACACCACTGACCAACCTCTGTATCATTGTCCAACCCCTGTATCATTATTAAATATTATAACTTGACAAATAGAAATGTTAAAATGAGCTAAATCAGTTAAATTTGAAAGTAATGATATTATTGCTGTTGTTTATTCATCCATCCATCCATCCATCACTGTAACTGCTTAATTTCAACCGGGGTCGCTAGGGGGGCCTGGAGCCTACTCCGGGAACAAGGGGCCCAGTAGGGAACCAACCCTGGGCGGGTGCCAACACACCACAGTTTGGTGTTTATATTAATCTAATACAATATTATTATTATTACTATTATTGTTATATTAAAATATTATTATACAACAAATTAAATGCAACCAGCTTGACTTGTTACATCTATGCTGTATCAATCGTTTGGTGGACATCTGCGTTCTGGTCCTACAATGTTTCCAACAAAGATTTTTCAAATGGTGCATGACCATTTACCAGTTACCCTGCTAACGAAATGCTAACGAAACTGACTGGAAGTGCTGAATCAAAAATATTGTAAACATTTACAACAGTACTCAGTTCCTTACCATAATACTAGAATGCAACAGTGATTCAATACTCAGTTGCTTTAGAACAGGCAATCTACATTTTACAATCTTTTGTCCACGCAGGAGGTTTCTTACGGCAAACTTGCTGCCACATAGCAGCACCTTCATCAACCCCTCTTTGAGAATCATTTTCCTGAAGCTTGTCAGCTTCACATTCTGACACAGTCTCTGGGTGAGCTGAGATATCTGTGACATTCTACCTGTGAAGACATAGTATAGCAATAGTGTAGCCTGCTGTAAATAAACACATCAAGGGCAGAGATTTGGTTGTAGGCTGTAAGTACGTGTCCCTACTAATATTGTGGGGGTACCATGTGTGTTTATGGGGACGAGGTGTTCAGCGTTGGAACCAAACCTATGCCCTTGAAATGCATGAACGATTTTTTCTGTATCTTGTTTAGACAGACATTTTTTGATTCCTCCAAGATTTGTAAGGTGGTGGGACACTGATATTGTAATTGTCTTTACGTGGCTGATGAAATTTAAGACTGAGTAAAGAACTACAGCAAGATTTGTGGCTTGATTTGCTGATGTATCAAACACATTGTCTGACCCAGTCTTTGGCTGGTGCATAACTGTGGTCAGATTAGACAGTAGCTGTTTACTTTGAGTACACTTTGTTCACCTTGAAGTTAGGAATGGCAAACAGTAAAGCTGCTTTTGCTGCCTAGTGTAGGCTCTAGTAACAGAAGGTGGGGGAGGGGACCCAGTTTGTAACTCTACACGCTACCTAGGTTATTTGTCCTTTGGCAGCGTTCCACTGCACCAGGTACCGTACCTAAGTCTTACGTTGTGACATATGAGAGAGAACATTCTATCATTTTATAATAATAATAATCGATACTTTATTGATCCCCATAGGGAAATTATCTTTACACGTCCCTCAGCTTACTCTTTGTGGAGTAAGTTGACCGCGAAGGGCAGCCACCCGCAGTGGCGCCCAGAGAGCTGGGGGTTAAGGGTCTTGTTCAAGGACCCACAGACGTGCTGAGTTTGAACCTGCGACCATCTGATTACAAGGACACAGGCTTAGCCCACTGAGCCACACGCTTATACTGCTGAAACCTCCGCATTATACTTCTCTCTCCATGTTTGTCACCTTAATCTCTTACAGAAAAGCAATGCAATTGTATGTTTAGCTAAACGAGATAGGAAATCAGAAGGGAAGTGTTCACTAAATCTTTGTTTGCCAGTGTTTGCTTACTTTTCTCCATAGTTTCCATAGTTTAATGTGTTAAACCAAAATTGAAATGCTTATAATAATAACGTATTTTTAGAGAATTGGGTTAGACAGTCAAAATCCACACGTGGACAGTAACACCAGGACAATGACATCATCAAGTCTACCGACAACAGTACAGTCATGGGGTTTATCACAAGTCCTCTTATGGAGAGCAGGTCACGTAGCTCAAAGCATCGCGTAAAAAACGCAATTTCTTTCTTAATACCGGCAAGACAAAAAAGGTGGTTGTCCACTTCAGAAGGGCAAGAGCATCCTATTCCCTTCAAGATCTGGGTGGCTTGGCTGTGAAATGATTTTATAGCTTCAGTTTCTTGGTGGTGCACATTACCCATGAACTTTCAAGAAGTCAGTGTAGAGGGGCGAACGGCGCCTATTTTTTTCCAAGATAGCTAAAGAGACTGTCTGTGTATACACATTCTCTTCTGGTAGTACTAAAGATGGTCTGCTGACCGATTGCAACACTGTATGGAGCTGAACCCCTGTGGGCAGGAAGACCCTACAATCATTATCCAACACATTGCTGCAGTCCGGGTTATTTTTTCTACCCAAATGCTGAGTAAAGCCTATTGGGTAATTTTATAGGGTCACTTTCAGTCCAAATACCCAGTCCTGACCCTGCATTCACGTTACTATCCTGACCTGACCAGCAGGGTTAAATATTGAGTGTAGATTTGCAAGTATTTCTTGTCACCAAGGGAAAATGTTGTGTTGTGCTATATATGCCAGTGGCTACAAGAGATTTTTTACGAGATTATGAGCAGACTTCCACCACAATGCAACAGATATCAACTGTGTGCAATCTATTTATGCTAAAATAGCATAATTGTTACATTGTTTACATTACACTTTTGTTTCACTTCACAGATTTTTAATGTGTGTGTGTATATGGTTCAGGTAAGTCAGTCAACACTATGGGCTGTGGATACTGTTTCTTTTCTTGTTTTACTGTCCACTGGTCATGTGAATTAGACTGCAGGTGCATCTCTGTACCTGCAATGGTCTGGCCCCCCATCCTGGGTTGTTCCCTGCCTCGTGCCTACAGCTTCTGAGGTAGGCTCCGGACCTCCCGCGACCCGGAAGGATGAGCGGTTTAAAAAATGGATGGATGGATGCATGTCTGTACATTGTACATTTTTGTAACATTGTATGTGACTGTGTTCATTAATGTGGTATGTTTTTGGTTTAAGTTACTTTAGTCTCTATTGTTGAGCAAATGGCACATTACAACTATAGATGCTGTTAAAGACTCACCTAGGTATAAGCACTAGGTTGAGCTTCCAATGAATGTCCAGAAAAAGTATAAGCAGAATTGGAGTTAGGAGCTACACAACAATGCAAGAACCTAGTTAGATTGGGTGCTGTCGGAACCAACAGCATTGGATTGTTCATTTGGGCTATTTATTCTTTACTTGTCTCACACTCACCAGCTTGTACAAAATCTAGAAGAAATGAATGGTGTCAGAGTTTGGGTAATGCGCACGGACAGGCAGGTGGGCAAGAAAGAAGCAGATAGCCGTAAGTCGGGGCAAACGGGGATGTATTTGGGGAATAAGGCTACGAGCAGGACAGAACATCGACTACCATCACCTAACATCAGCTAACATCAATGAGGAACAAGAAACTAAGGCAAGACATGGACTGAGATAGACGAGACTGGGCGAAAACAAGTGGACACAGCTGGGCAAGATCAGGGAAGCACACGTGGATAATCAGGGGGCGTGGCACACACGAGGATCGGATGAGCCGGGCGTGACAAATGGGTCACCTGAAAATGTGAAAGTTCACTTTCTAGAATGGCTGGATGAATCATCGAGGAATTTAAAAGTTAAATGTAAAAGGAAGCACTTATATGAAGGATTAATGAGGGGCTGACAGGATGCAGGTGTGGATGGTTAGTGCAATAGGATTGGGGATAATGAACAAGACACAACTGGAGAGAATCAGGAGGACCAGCACCAAGGCGTGCATGGGACACAGCACCACAACCAGGACAGGACAGACAGGACCAAACACAGGACAAGGCATGGCTGGACCAATAGGACAAAGGACAGTCACCACAAGACCTAAGTACAACAAAACGGAGAAGATCAAGGACATGAGACAGGATGGAAACATAGGATGGGGCCTCAGGGGACATAGGCCAGGTCAAAACAGAGGCAGGACAGGGTATTTGGACAAGGATCAAGGTGGGACCGGGGATTTCAGTATTTTATACTGAATTTGAAAAATGGCTATAGTGTAACATATGAGTGGACGATGCATGATATTAATACCAACCATGTTATACACATGCAATTCATGCATTGCTAGTCACCTGGACATAGATCAGGCTGTTTCATACCTTAATAAATTAGGGGAAAAGTGATTAGTGATACCTGACACTTAAGTCAGTTTTCCTGCTAAGATAAGAAACATACATATGGAAAACTACAGTTGGGTGAGTGAGACAATATGCAGATTTGCTGCTGTAGCAGTGGTCAGGTGGCATTTCCTGAGTGTGGAGGTACTGGGATGTGGCTGAAGCACATTGAGGATCCTTCTTCTTAGGATGTGTTATCAGGGGGTGATTCTTATATAAATAGGGTGGGTGAAGGTACAATGGACACCAGTGTTTATGGAGGTGGAAGACTGTGTCACAGTGGTGGGAGTTTGTTTCCAGAGACTCCTCATGGGACAGAGGGTGTGTGTCCTCCTGAGAGCTCTGGAGAGGTGTGTGAAGAGGTGGCCTCCCCTGTTTTCACAGCATCAGCCATGTGTAACTAAACGCCCTGTGGGGAGTCCTCTGAAGGGGAACATTACTCTGTGATCCTGCTGAGGTTCTCCGAACTGCAAGGATGAGGAAAAAACCCTGGTAACAGTCTTGGCTGGAAACAATCATTGTCTGTCACCTTATAACGGAGCTGTAAGCTGGTAGACAAAGCATATGATGACGTTGCTCTCCAAGATCCATCTGTTGGCTTCAGGGGTAGACTAGTAGGTGCGAACGCAGCAAATCTGACTGCAAATCTCACACGTTAAATATTCGTGAGGATTACAGTACATATTACATGCATTTTGGCGACATGCTACTTTTGTATCTCTCATTTTTTATGTATACAGTCTCACTATGGAGTCATAATACAAAAAAATACGCGGTACAATCCTTAAAACAATTTTGAAATGCAGTAGTTTGTAATGTTTTGAAATCAAATGTTTGTGGAAATTGCTAACTACTGCAGTGCATGATGGGTATGATATTTGAAGGCTACTTAAATTTTATCGTGTGCAACTACTGTAACTGGCGCAGGCATACCCTAGGTATGAATTTGGAATAGGGAAGGGCGCATAATTAATTTTTGCCCCAGGGCCCAGTGTACAGTTGTTACGCAGTTGGTTGCCATGGAGCATGGTATTGACGACACACAAACTGCAGTGTTAGCGTTAGAGACAGCCACTGCTGAAGTTCGAGCAGGCAAGTTAGGGAGAGTAATGGCATTAACCTACCTTTTAAGATCGCTTCATATGTACTTTATTGTTTAGGGATTAGTTTAAGGTTACCGTTTAAGGTCAAGTGTATTGTCACTCTCATTCCAGGGGTGTACGAGGGAGAGAAGGAAATAGAGTGCGCCCAGAGACCACCGTGCAATTACAAACAGAAGCATAACAAAATAAATACATTTAAACAATGAATGAAAGACTTCATAAAACATTAACAGTATTAAATGTGAATTTGTGTACCAGCACAGTGTGTGATACCAAAGTAAAATGATCAAATTACACAGGAATTAAGATGTCTGATAGCCTGGGTGGCGAATAGGTCATGAACATGGATGATGCTGCGCAACCTTCTTCCAGAAAGTAGGAGGTCATGAGAGCCATTCAGTCTTTATATCTTCTGTGACAAAGTATCTAGTCCTAGTATTGTGTTGGATCACGTTGTGCGGTCTTCCTGGCCACAGAACAGCAGCTCCCAAGCCATTCAGTGTTGGAATAGGTCAGCATACTACCTGGAAAGAATGTGTATAAACAGAGTCTTTCTTTAGCAATCTTGGAAAAAATGGTGGGTGTTTTGCTCTACACTGAGGAGGATGTGTTCCGACTCCATGAATGTTCATAAGTAAGGTGCCTTACCAAGAAACTGAAGCTGTGAATTGATTCCACAGCCATGCCACCACCATACAGAGGGGATTGCATGGCTCTGGCCCTCAGGTCCCCCTTTCGTCTTGCTAGTTTAAAGAGAGAAGTTGTGGTTTGTACTTTGGCTGTCTCACCTGCTCTCCGTAAGATGTTTCGTCATTACATGTGATAAAGCCCCATGATATTAGTCTGCAGACTCGATGATGTCATTGCCCTGGTGTCACTGTGGATACTGATCGTCTGTTTCCTGTTGCACAAACATTCCAGAACCCAATGATATGCTTAGTCTGAGATTCAGCGCCCGGTGACTGCCACTTTAAATCACTTTTCAGAAGGCACCGTGCAACAGCTTTGAGAAATGTAAGCAAACGCTGGCAAACAAAGATCAGAGAACATTTCCTTCGTCTCATTTAACTAAATATCTAATTACATTGCTCTCCTACAACAGATTACGGTGGTAAACATGCAGAGAAATGTATAATGCGGAGGTCTCAGCAGTATAAAATGACAATGTTCTCTCTTAAATGTTACTATACTTAGACTTTCATCCAATCTCCAACCACTTGCACAGTACAGGATTGCAGTGAGCCTCGAACCAATCCCTGAAAGCACAGGGCACAAGGCAGTGGAACACCATGCATGGGATGTCAGGCCTTTGCAGGACATGTGTAATGGGCAATTTATGGCACTTTTCCACTGCCACCTAGAACTGAGCCATATTGCGAGGAGACAGTTTTCCTTTGTAAATTGTGAAAATGCCCAAGCCGCCCATAGGCGGAACAGAGGTACAAAACACATGGATCAGAACAACGAACAAGGGCTTTATTTAGGGACAAAAGTGGCAAGAAGGAAGGAAGACAATACACTGGGTCCGTCAGGTTGTGGAAAGGATGCAGGAATCAGGGTCTGGGTGTCTTTAGTAGGGCTAAAAGAACAGTAAATCTCATATGATACTTCAAAAATGCTGATGACAGACATGGCAGAAACTGAGTCTTATTAGAAAATGCTGACAAGTGGGAAACTGACTCCCCGCCCTCCCGATATAAAGATGAGCCAGGTGCATCAGACATGATTTTGTTACACATTTCAGGCAAAAGGCCCTGCTGGAGTCCTTTTCACTATTCGGAATGCCCGTACATTAACCTGTCATTAAGGAGACATTAAGCAGTAACCCAATCATACATTCTTTAGTCAAGCCTTGTCCCCAGTAAATGTGCTCATTTATACTTCCAGTACTCAATGAGACACCATAGACCGGAGACACCAAAATACACGATGTACTCATTAGTTATGAATTGTTTATACAGAAAATGACATGCTCTGGTAACTTGCATGCTCCAGCAACATTATGACTAAAGGTCTTTCTAAAGCATGACTCGAAACTGGCATATTAACTGAACCGGTTAACTCAAGAGTCAAGAAATCCAGCTACAAAATAACTGATATTTTACTGTCCTGCATCAAGAGAACTGAAGTATTACCAAGTGGCAGTCCATCTACACACATTATTACAGTTTACATTTTTACCCTTCAGCATCAAATTCCATTTAATTTAACCTACAAGCTTAATGGGAGCAACAGTTTGGACAAAACAATCATAATGGCAGTTACACAAAGAATTCTTAGTGACTATCAAAGAGCCACCTTCTGGTTACTGTATACAACTGCAGCAACATCAACTTACAGGAAAATATTGACCTTCAACAAAACGACTTGGCAAAAGTCACACTGTCTCAGCTTATGTCCTGTATCTTCACAGATGAGATATCAGGGACCTGAACTTCATTGTGGTTACTTACTGATCCATCACCATTTTCAGGGAAATCCAGTTCACTTTCAGAGTCAAAATCATCACTGTCATCATCGTCTAACTTTTGGTGTTTTGCCTTTTGTCGCTGCCCCCTCTTTTGAGCTCCGCTTGCCTGGTCACTGCCCTCTTCTTCCTCCTCATTAGTCTTACGCCTGGAGGAGAAAACAACCATATTAATAGAATGATTTTTGCATTTAAATGATGCACAGAAATTGCATTGTTCACTCAAATCTGTTTGGAATATTAAACTTTATTTAAACTAAAGACAATCAAGTCCTCCAGTCATATCCAACTCAGTCAAGTTTATTTGCATGAGTAAAAGCCTACCCAAAAACATCCTTGTCTTTAAATATCTTAAATCAATGGGTTCTGCACATTATTATTCAACAAAGCCAGTGTATGCACTCCACACAAGGATTTGCTATCAAATGCAATTTAACATTTAAAAAGAGCTTAGCGCTCATTAATAAAAAAAGATTTGTACATTCTTGCAAAAGATGACGTACAAACAAAGGTTCAATGTTCATATGAACCATAAAAGTTAGATTTATAAAAGTTTGCATAAACCAAGATACACACCATACAGGTTATAAATGCCCTTGTTTTCAGGAACATCCGCATGTGTGTGTGCTTTAGGGACCGTCCCATTCATACCCAGAAATTACCATAAAATGGCAATGAAAATTGACTAGGTGTATATATACAATGCTCAGCATAAATGAGTGTAACTCCTTAGAAATTAAAACTTTTAACCATTTCTCAGTGATTATGAGGACAGTTAAAACTGGTTTGTGAAAAATCCAGCTATTAATTATTTGTATCAACATAAAAGTATGATCACCTTCTTTACGATAAGAAAAGGTTTATTAACAAACATTTCACCAAGCACTAAAACTAACCATAAATGCAACTTATATGCACATTTCTGAATGAACTCAGGATATTGCAATTTTCTGTTTCCTTCACGATGTTCATACAACTAAGACGATTCATAAATGTGCAAACCATTTCAGGATAAAATTACGCAATGATTCTGGAATTTGTGAAGAAAAAAAAACGTACATATGAATGTTTATCTTTTTCATTTGTATGAACCTTGTATAAATGAGCTCCCTTGTTATTACTAGTGATCAGGTTAAGCTGTAGACTTCATAACATCCACCAGGTGGCAGCCAACAGGCAAGTGAAACAATACCCACATAAATATGGTGCCATACAAAGCATCCATTTTTCCAAAACTTAGTAATCACAATATTGTCACCATTCCCCAAACGGAGCATTTTGGACCATCGCCTGTATCAGCAGGAACACACAAACAGTCATGCACAAGGTCTTGATTACACCTGGAAGCACACTTACGGGACAACAATGTCTCTCTCTTTCCCACACTTGGCACATTGCTGCAATCTCAGGGCGCAGGGCTTGCAGATGATGTAGTACGCATCCTTCACAGTTTTCTGCAGGCACTTCACACTGGGCAACACGAGACAGCACAAAAGACCAAAAGACATCTTTAACCATTCACAATTAATTTCTCTGAAGTTTCTCTCCTGAATGAAACAACACTTTTCCATTTGCACAAGAGTGAGTTCAGGCACACTGGAATGTGCGCACGCACACACGCAGGCGGGCACACGTGAAAGCGAAGCTTGAGGTGGGGGCACAGGGTCAACCATTTATCTGGCACCCCTGGAGCATTTCGGGGGGGGAGGGTGGGTTCATGGTACTTTGATCAACACAACCAACTTGTGCAAAAAGTCTCACCCACTTTGCAACCCCTATGTTCCAAGTTAACCACTAATCATCATCGGAGTTTAAAATTACCATTTCCGAGGCTGAGTTAGAGGTTTGTATTTGTTATATCTCACTTTCCATTCCAAAACATCTTTGCAATGTTGGCAGACCCCATCATGGACCTTTGCAGTTGCTGTCTGGGAAAGAGGTTAAATGAATAAAATGAATAAAAAGAAACAGAACTATATTTCTACGTGAAACTTATTTTCCATAAAACATTACATTTGTATCTATTTACATTTTTTAATCCTGACCAGAAAAACAAAAGATCAGGCCCAAATTTTTCATCAAACATTTAATAATTTCTCTCTTAAGTGGTTATTATAAGCAGCTGAATTTTGATTTAGCAGATTAAATCCTTCTCAACTCTTGCCATTGACTTGTATCCTTTCAAGAGCCCCATGGCAACGGGGCACAATGCCTGGTACTCTCAGTCACTTTCCACCCCTCAAGAAGAGAAAGGCATGTGTTGCCATGCAACTGCTAAAGGGCTTTGAGAAATGCAGACCTATATAGGCACAGAAGGCAGGGATTTTAAGAAACTTCCATGCTCATTTTCAATTATCAGTCTTATTTAAATCAATTAGTCTGCATTTGTCGTCTACAAAAAAGCGCTCGCTTAACATTGACGTGCTTATGGTCACACCTGAACACAATTACGATGACAACAGTTTCCAGAAATGCTTCAGAAGGTGTTTATAAATCTTTCAAAAGTTAATATTTGGGAAGTCCAATCCCGTTATTATACAAGAACAAGACAGAAATAATTATATTATAATAATTACAAGGTCAATGATAACCTGTCATTTAATTCTCTATATTTAAATTCTAAACAAACAACGTTGACAACAAGAGGAAATGTACAGCATATTAATAACCTACTTCATTAACATTTGGACTTTGCGTTTAATATAGAGACACCTAATTATGATAAAGACAGCAAAGACATCACATTACCGGTCTTTTAATCCAAAACTAATGGCCTCTGGATATTGTCTATGTAGCACGATTTAATCCGCGGTACTTACTTTGACCTGAACACTCGTCCCATATTTGTTATTTTTGAAAGCAGTCGTATTTTGGTACTTCTGGCCTCGCGTACGAGCGGTATTGCCCTTCTGAGAACTCATCTCAATGATCAAACATTATTTAGTTCGCCCAAGAATTCAAAAATTCACCCGAGTCTCATGGCAGACCTGCCCTCGACCCGGAACAAAATAAACCCCAGGGGCGACGCAGTTCTCGCGTTGTTTCCGAATTCCTACACGTGATTGGCACTGTTTCTTTAAATCTGTCGTTTCTCCTCGGGCACCAGCTCCTTCGATAACGCCTTTACACAAAAGGCATTACGTCATTCTGCACCGGCCGAACTCCCCTCTGGCTCCTGGTATATAGACGGGGTTACTTTGCGGCATAGTAATTTCTGATTGGTTCCTTTCGGCTCCTGCCGTTTACCATTTGATGTAATCAAATACTTCTACAAGGCCCGCCCATTTAACGCCCATACTTATAATCATTGGTGCATCTGTTTTGTCCGCTTGTTTTTATTGGTCTGTCAGACTTTACTCGTTTACGCTTACTCTATACAGTAGGTTTCCAATGAAAATACGGCAGGCAGCTAGCTAAGGAGGTGGGTTGGCTAGTTACGTTGTGTGAACTGAAGTAGCGAGACGCAGTACGGTAGGTGAGCCGTTGGGGTTTTGCTTAGTCAGAATTATATTATTTGAGTGTTATGTGTGTTCTCTCGCAATGAATTGGACCACATGTTCACAAGATTGATTAACAAAGGAACGCTGGAGACTGGTTCGGGAAGATTTCGCAAGTGCCTGGCTGCACCGAGTGCCAGTCTGAGATCTGAGCCAACGTCCCTCGGAATAACGTTAGTCGACAGTCGGTCGAATCGCCCTGCGTTGTTTCTCCGCTGAAGCCTCGGTGTCCCCCCACCTACATAAACCATCCGGAACCTACACGGCAAGCCACCTTTCAGGTTTGTCTCAGCAATTATATTTTACCCCGATGCCGCTTAATTGCGATGTTGCTGGGCGATATTACTTGTTTTTCGTGACAAGCGAACTCCATGATGCCTGATGCTGCCGTTTTCGTTCAGTGACTGAAGTCGTGTGTGTTTTATAATATATTTTGAGTTTTGCATTCTGTTGTTTCGTTTGTAGTGTTGGAGTTTCAGCAAGCTATCGATTTCTGATAACTGGACCCGTTCAAGTATGTTTCATTGTCATCCCACCCGCTGTAGAATGTCTTGATAGATAATAAATTGACTTTTCGTCATACTTTGCTGTTTTCATCTCTGCTTCGGGTTGTTTAATTAAAATGTTATTTCCACATATTATTTCAGTGTTTGAATCGGGTCACCATTTCGACAGGCTGGGTCGGACACACGCAGGGTCTGAAATTACATCACTGTGGTTCGGCCCGTAACAGCGGGGCTGCCTGGTACCGGGCTCGGCCCCTGAAAACGGGGGGACCTCAGGATTGCTACCTAATTTCAGGAGCAGTTAAGCCGCCTGAACAAGTAAAATAAGCAGAGAATCGTTGATTGCGTGGATGATAAATCCCACAAATGTGTCAGTTGGCTGAATATAAGAATATTGTGCTCCCTCTAGTGAATTATTCCTAAGATGCGGCACTCAGGGTCAAATAAATCCTGTTAATAGAACTGTTTAATCATAGTTTCAAATGAAATTAAAATGCTATAGTGATCAGTTCATTTAAAGGTCATTAAACACTCACTCAAATGTAAGTGCGGAAGTATACACTATTATTTTAGGGCGTTTTATTTTGCTAGAGTACAATCTTTATTCTGGCATAAAGTACTGAATTAGTGTCTCGCAGTAGATGCCCATATAGCAAACGTTGACACACCTAGAGACAGGTTGTTTACACCTGCGTGAATGGTTTTCATATTTTGTCCTCGTGTTTCTTACTTATGTCACTTATGTTACATAGGTCAGGGTTGTTTGCAGGACTCAGTAACGTGCTTCCTCTCTCAAACATTTGCCAGCTGTGTTCTGGAGAGGTAGGAAGCCTCTCTACCTTAGACAGTATGCAAGATCAGTTTCCTGGCCCTGAAGACAAGGAAACTTGTGTCTGTACAAGAATGGGCTCCTCGTGTTTCAGACTGATATCCTCTTATTCAAACTTAAGAGATAACAATCCACAGTCGAGAATAGATACTTGGTTTTCCTGGGCAGTAGCTCAAAGATTTTAGAGAAATGTGCTAGTGGTCTGTATTTCAGGTGGGTTGGGGGGAGTGGCCCTTAAGTGAAACTTCCTTATAAAAACTCCCGTCTGGAAATGGAAATTAGCCTGAGTAAGTGTGTGTGGGGAAAACAGGTGCATTTTTCAGAGGGGAGGAGTCATTGAACTTTATCTTTTTAATTGTACTGTGTTTGTGGTTTCAACAGAGAGTGAGTTTTCGCAGGTAAGACAGCTTGGTATTTTTGAATTTCTAATACTCGTTGTCTATTTCTAGACGCTCATGTCTTTGGTTTCCACAGTGATTGCAGTACATTGATTAAAATAATGGTGGGTCACTACCGTGCTAAGCTTTTAAATTTCTCTGTCATGCAAAAGCTCCATCCTTTGAGCTATGTGAAAATAAAGGCAGCATTGTTAGTCGATGCTAGAACTGGGTGTTTGAAGCCAAGCCCCAGGCAGCCTGTTTTTGAATGAGCTTGTGAAGGAGGCAAAGAAAGGCTTTAGGCACTAAGCCTGTGTTGGTTAACCCCCCCCCCCCCCCCATGGAACAGGCACTTAGCACAGGTACTTTTCCCATCACCCTGAAACTATGTTCACCTTCATCTCACAGCTAGGTCCTGCACAATCTTGTCTGTCTGTTCAGTAACGTTTCTCCCGGAACAGGTAGCGTTTAGTCGTCATTCTGTCCAGATATCATTTTTGAAGCTGAACTCTATCATGTCTTGGAGATTAAGGTTATCTGCAGGATTGGCTTCATTTGCTAATTTGCTGTATAAATGGGTTTTGTAAACTGTAACTGACCGCATTCACTTTTCATTAACATGAGTCTGGGAATCACATGGTTTGCCATCACATGTTACTTAGGAATGGTAGTCCTCATTAAACTGGAATTCTGAAGTAAGAGAAATCCACCCAGAATTCCTGCTATAAAGAAATTTTAGTTACTGTTTGTATGCTCAAATACAGGTTAATGTGCATTTTAAATGTGATCTTTTGCAATACTTTCCTTAAATGCAATTCAGCTTCCTTTATTGGCACTTTCAAGTGTTCCTGTCATTGCCCTTTAGAGGAACATTGAGTGTTTAATTCTTTTTTTTGTATTTTAGATGAATACACTCTTTCTAGGAGCCATCTGCAAATTAACTTTGCTGTTCAAGCATGTAGCTTGTTTCAGTTCTGTAGAGAATACTTTCTAACAGCATTATTTGGGGGTTTCTCTTATTGGTAGAAGCTGTTAATTTTTTGTTTAAAACATTGGAACGCTAAATTTTGGTTTGTTTTCTTGTCAAGTCAGTGCTGCTTGATGTCGTCTTTTCTCATTTCCTGTTTTTCCAGAGGAGAAAATGAACCACCTGTCTCTCAGCGAGCTCTGTTGCCTGTTTTGCTGCCCACCCTGCCCCAGTAAGATTGCCTCTAAGCTGGCCTTCCTGCCCCCTGATCCCACGTACACCCTGATCTGCGACGAGAGTGGCAGCCGCTGGACCCTGCACCTGTCTGAGCGCGCCGACTGGCAGTACTCTTCCCGGGAGAAGGACGCCATCGAGTGTTTCATGACACGGACTTCGCGGGGCAACCGCATCGCCTGCATGTTCGTGCGCTGCTCGCCCAATGCCAAGTTCACGCTGCTGTTCTCCCACGGCAATGCTGTGGACCTGGGCCAAATGAGCAGCTTCTATGTTGGCCTGGGCTCTCGCATCAATTGCAACGTCTTCTCTTACGACTATTCCGGCTATGGTGCCAGCTCAGGCAAGCCGTCTGAGAAGAACTTGTACGCTGATGTGGATGCCGCCTGGCAGGCACTGAGAACACGGTAGGGGGTTTTTAATTATATTTTTGCCTTGCAGAACCCTCAATCCAGTTCTTTTTATTTTTGTAGGTAGAAGTGTTCTGCTATTCGTTTTCATTACTTTGAATTACCATCCTCCCACCTCTTCTCTTACAGTGGCCTTTTCCGTTTCTTGTGCTCATTTATTGGAAGTTTAATAATTTCACTCCACAAAGGCTTTCAGCGTTCCTCACCTACCACCTACTGATAATGCCTGAGTCACCATAGCCACCTCAGCTCCCAGTTTGGATATCTAAATACTAAGTGGTTTGAACAAGCCAATGCAGCTTTTTGGGAATATGATGTAAAAGCTGTTGTTTCTTTAGCTACTTCATTCACAAGTTTTATGCAGGTCTTTTTGTTCATGTTTATGCAACAAACAAACAAGCTTTTGTCTGTGTGAACAGAATTTTAGGCTGGTTCAGTAGTTCACCAAACCTGAAAGCGTCAGCTTTACAGCTAGATATGATGTCATGGAAAGTTATCTTAATCTTGCATTTTGGAAAACGATGTTTAAAAATATTGGTTTTGTTTTATTTTGATTTGCCTGCTGTTCTCACTTTGTCTGTCATCTAGAGAATAAGGTTTGTTTAGCTGAAAGTAGGAATTAAGTCTTGTGTGGAGTGAAGGCTCATTAACTTAAATGAAATGCCACTTAACTCGAAGCATCAGCACAGTAAAACAGGTGTTTTTCTTCTTAATGGCATTTCCCCAGTTTAGGCGTTAGAGCTTGTGAATCCCATCTGTATGGGTATTTTCATATAATATATATTTTTTTTGCTGTAACAACTGTGACTTCACCGTTGCCTCTATTCTTCTCAGTTTAATCTTAATGGCAGACCCTGAGGAGCTCCGACTAGATTGTTGTGTATATGTACTCTTGAAAAAGGAGGTATTGAGTGGCCGGACTGTGGCCTTCTGATGGTTTCGCTCCCTGCGACGTTATAGGGCTTTGTGTCAGTTCTTGGGGTGCCTGTGGTTTCACTGCGCATCTTATTTTTAGCACTTCATAGACTCCATAATGCGTATTTGGGTTATTGCGACTATGCTCCTAAAAGATTTATTTTGAACACACAGATTATGGTAATAAGAAAATGAATCTGTACATGCCAAGCCTTAAATTCCCACTCATACTCTCTTCCGCTATTGGTTGCTTAGCTGCCTGAAATGTTAGATTGCCTTTCTTATAAAAAAGCCACAAATTAGTCACCACTTGAGACAATTTGTTTTGCAGACTTCCCAGAATAACAATGTGATTGTTTCCAGTTGCGTTAATTGGGCTTTTGTTCCGAAAGCACAGTAATCAGTATTACATGTTCATGCCTTGCATCTGAAACCTGAGTAAGAAACTCATTCATCTGGTAAACAAAGATAGTGTTAGGCAATGCACGTTTTCCAGTGCAACTCCCCCCATCCTGCCAAGGGTGAACTTAAATTTGTCTACTTGGGTAAATATCCAGGAGTCAAGAATTTACAAGCTGCCTTGGTAGTTAGTTGAGTAAAAGCTGCAAATAGTTTTTATTGAATGACAAATCAGGATGCAATGTCGATGCATTTCTGCTTCTTGTATTAGCTGTGAGGAGTGTGCTGTCAGATCCGGGGAAACGCAAGACGGGGCATCCGAACGTCAACATTAGACATTACATGAGCTTTAATGCTGGGTTGGACCAACTCTGCCCAGTCAGTCTTGAGGGAACCAAATTACTTTGTTAGCTACAACAGTTAAAAAAAAAAAAAAGCGAACTACAGTATCAATGTGCAATTTCAGCCTGCTGACATTAGCCTGCTGTGGTAGTTCTGATGTTCATGTGTGGTGTGTGATGTGCACTTCTGAGACTCTTGTACTTGCTTATGTCAGACTTTTTTCCTACTCAGCCTCGTTCTCTCTCTCTGTGGTTCATGAGTGGGTGATTCCTTTGATGTCTTGCATTATGAATTGACATGCAAGGCTACAGTTGGACATTTCAATGGCTGCGTAAATTGTTTCGGTTCTCTCTCATTTGTTTTTAAATTTGTGCATCTAAGCCCCCCCATTAGAAAGCCTCAGCCAGGAGTTGTTTGTATTTTTGTTTGTTTGCCTGCTTCTTTTTAGGATAGGTGGCAGTGTGTGTGTTGAGGTCACGGCTCTGTAAATATGACATACTTAGTGAGGCATTTTCAGTTCCCTGCCGCAGGTCCAGCCACCCAGGTTTTGTTATGGAAATTCTGGGAAAGAGCACCTGCAGAGTCCATCAGATCTCTTGTAGATTGTCCTTCATTTCCTACACCTCTTCTACCATTTACGCTCTTCCATTCCTTCTGTATGATGCACAGTGGCACAAATTAGCCTATGGCTTAAATATTGACTTAGCTTCAGTGCTTTTTGGGTAATGGTAGTCGTTTTGCTTTTCAGTAGGCAGTTTCGACTGAACACCCTTATTCAAACAGAGGGAAGCTCTGTGTATTTGCATAGCAAAAAATCCAGTTTCATTGGTAAACAGGCTTTCATTGGTTTTGTTTTCAACTTCCAGCAGATTCAAGTTCTGTCTCAGTCAAGGCCATCCTCCCCCCATGTTTTGCTGTGTGACTCCACAGGATTGAGTTCTATTCTGGGATGAATTGGTGCTGAAGGCTCTTCCTGCCTTTTAATTTCTACCCCCATCCCCTCCATACACACACAAATATGCACATACCAAATAGAAGTAAGTTGCTCGGTCATCTCGGCCTGGCATGAAACTAGGGGGGTAAGGGAAGTGTCTGACTAGAGGTTCCAGATGCTGTCACACCTTGTCATTTATTTTGGCAAATACTCGAACATTAGGCATATATGCTGCACGCTTTCTTGAGAGTAAGCACATAAAACGTATTTCTTGTCTAAACCACTGAAAGACGCATGGTAGAGATTGAACAATAATTATTTCCCGATGGCAATATTAAAATTTTGAATATCTGCTGATGGATACCAGTCCCATGTTTTTCCCCATTTATCGATTTACTAAGCATTAAATGAGAGATTTGCATCAATACATTTCAATTACCATGACAGAATGCCTGCATTTAGTGTTGTAGCAGCTTTGAGTATAAGAATAGGAAAATATAATGGTAATATTACTCAAACAAAAGCTATGCTGCGGGAAGAAATCTACGGCCAACATAATTTACACAAGTGTGCTTTGTTTTATTCAGTAACAATTATCACAGGACGAACAAATATTTTAGTGACAATCGTTTAGCCAATCATAAAAAAATCACTCTGTTACCCAACAGATCATTTCTTGTCAAGACGTATGCACTTGCACTAACAAATATTGTGTAATACTAATATTTATGTATTCTTTGAGTTTGTGATCCAAATAATTTTCAGTATTTTGGCTTGCGTTTCTGCGATCAAAAATATTCCCATCTAATTTCTTTATTGCTAACTCATGAATAGCCAAAACCACGAATGTCAAATGTGAGAATGTCAAGAGGTTACTGTGTTTCCGATTAGACGCATTGTTTAACAAACTAGCTCTTACTCATGTCCCTCACTTCTGTTCATGGTGTGCCACACTAAGGCTACGAGAATTCTCGTGATTTTTCAGGCTAGACCTTTCTCTGACCGGTGTCTTACTCCCCGTCCCTCTGATATCCGATTGAACATTTTTTGTCGGTATTGGCTCAGTACTGATACTGGGTATCGGTACTGATCCATCTCTAATGCATGGCTCTTCCATCATACAGTGGTATTTGCTAGCTTTACTCGTATAGCACTTACATATCATACAACCTGAACTTCCTTTGTCTGTTTTTGTGTTTCAACCTGTAATCAGTTCTAAGCCTGGATGAAGTACAATACAATAATTTTAATAATATCAATCCTGTCTTTTAGATTAATGCACATTAATTAAAATTCCAGTAATTAATGATCTTTGTTCCACAATAATGGAAATATCTGAGTATTGACTTGCATATAATTCATAATTAGAATTGATTGTCCATATTCCTCCGGCTCAGTATTTTTCATATCCAGTCTAGACCCTGTGTTCAAAGATCCTGAATATCTAGCCAAATAGTGGAAAAAATCCTCTTTCTAATCCTACTTGCAAAGAGTAGAAACTTCTGTCATTGTCAAATTATACATTACAGTGTTATTTCTTATTCAAGAAAAGTTTTATTAATTGCACATGCCTGTTAAATCACATTAGTTTATTTTATCCGGTTATTATACTCAACAACCATCTGATTATAAGATTTTGGTTCTCTGCCATTTAAGCTGTGACATTTTCATTTCAGCAGTCAGGCTTTCATTTGAACAATAACATTTCATGATTAAAACATAGGGCTTCATTGCTGAAAGGTTACTCTCGTCTGCCGGTCAGTTTTCCATCAACCTCTTGTGAACACCATCGTGCTTGGCATATCTCAGCAATGGAGGCTTTGCTCATGAACGCTGAAGTTCAGTAGACATCTCGCGCATCACGTGTTCAGATCTCGCGACGGCATGATCACAGATACCAACACTTAAAAACCGCGAATGGCCACTTTGTGCGAATTGTATTCTATGGCTTTAGCAAAAAGTTGTGCTTACAAGGTTAATCAGAACACATGCCAATTGTCTCATTACTTTACAGTGCAGAGCAATTCAGTGTGAAATGTACAGGTCTGTGATGTCATACAATATAAAAATGAGCAAATTGAAGTTTACTTTGAGAATACCAGTTAACCTAGGACAGATGGCATTTTAATTATGAAAATTAGTTATTAATTTTAGATGCTGTAATACTTTTGTCTGTGGCCAAACTGACACTTTGAACCTGGCGGTGTTCTGTTGCAGCTAGCTGCAGACTGCACCTTAACTTGTATTGTTGGAAGTTTAATTGCAGAAGTGGACATTTCAGGTCCAGAAAGTAAAAATTCAGACCAAGATTTTGTTTCAACCAACCAGTTGAGTACTCTGTGACTGACTCTTTATGC
>JAODJX010000042.1:11210733-11226288 GCA_026776945.1 Isichthys henryi
CCAGAAAGTAAAAATTCAGACCAAGATTTTGTTTCAACCAACCAGTTGAGTACTCTGTGACTGACTCTTTATGCACAACTGGTTGGTTGAAACAAAATCTTGGTCTGAATTTTTACTTTCTGGACCTGAAATGTCCACCTCTGTTTAATTAAGAAGACTGGAGATGCATGGTAAACATGGAATGAAGTGATGTTGGCCTTGATCAGTGAGTGTCAACACCGTGGTAGTTATGCTAACAGCGTTGAGCGAAGAAGCAACTGCCATACTGGCTACTGTCATACACTAAATGCTCAATGAACCTTTCAGAGAACTCAGGCATGTGTTGGGAGAACAGCTGATTTTCCCCCCCCTTAGGTGGTCTGTGTGACCTGGTGTTTTCAGTGGCCTGTGTGTGCAGCAGCTGCTTAGTTCACATTATGTTTTGGGCTTCAGATTCTCTGAAGGTTTTTAGCCTTCAGAGCACCTCATGGACTTTTTCCATGTTGTATCCAGCAAAAACAAAGGGGGAACCCCCCCCCCTCGCCCATCTCCTACAAATTCCTATAATTTGGAAACTTGGCATAGACATAGACCATAAAATGGTGACGTAGAAAAAACCTAGCCTAGTTTAAGTGATTTATTTCCTGTAACACTGACTAGTCACATGTTATAGGATCTGAATTCCATCAAGCTCATTGCACCCAAAAAACATGGAATATTAACTCAGTTATTGCACGGGGGGTAGGACCTTCACTACGGACTGATGACCCTTGACATTATGGCAAAATCATACCAAATAAATATGGTTGTGCTTGTGTACTCAACACTGTCGTAATTATATTTTGCAATGTTAGACTGAAATCGCTCCTCTAAAGAGGGTTTTTTTTTTTTTTTTTTGAATTTACATATATATAAATTTTTTTTATTATTATTATTTTTTTTTTAACTGGTTGCTTGTCCCTCCTCCTGTCGTCACTGGGCTTCACAGTGCTGTTGCAAGACCTCCTTGTGCATCTGTGTGGCTTGTTCACGTTTTCACACTTCCTGTGTCATCTCCTCCCACATATATACACACTCATGTTCTGTGATAACACCAGAAAATCATAATTTTAATCTTATATAATTGAAAGTCCTATAAAATCTGCCTCATCTAATCATCCCGATATTGAAAATATCCTCTGGATGGAGTTTCTGCAGTGATCGGAGGGGGAGGGGAGGGGGCCAAAGTCATGGTTTTCAGATGAGCAGATTATTTAATTAGAATTTGAAATTGCCTTTTTCGAAAATTCCTGTTGGTAGAGTGCAAACACTGGTTGTTATAGGTGGAGCTTGACAGCAGCAGGAGGGTGGTTATAAAATGTGTGAAATTGCAAGGGAACGGACTTGCACGTTCCGGACAGTGAGTGAATCTGCTTTATTCAATGTGTTGGCTAAATTTTTTGGTCGTTGTGAAGGAGTGATCATTTTATGTGCATGAGGCATGTGACCTGGGGGAGCAGAACAAGTAACATTGAGTAGAATCACACGGAAGCAGTTTCATGCAGGTCTGTCGTTTGGAAGAGGGGTTCTGCGTGATTGACCTGGCATTCAAATGACCACTGTTTTAATTCAGGTTGTTTACGAGTTGTTTGATTGGACAGTTTGGACAGTGAGATCATGCTTGGCTGCTTAATCTGTGTGAACTCATGCTCTGCTTTTAGCTATTAAAGGATGTGAGGTTTAGAATGTACCATCCCTATTTTTTCCCAAGGTTTTCTCGCTATAAGAGCTACTCTTATGACCTTAAAAATAGCATCATACAATAAATGGAATCAGTTCCACTTGGCAGTACTTAAACTGTTGAAAGAAATTAAGTGCAGTGCATGATCAGTTTAAAGCTTTTAGGTCCTTGTGGCTTCTGGAGTTTGTTCTATTTTCAAGAACTTATAACTAGTAGTGGGAGGAGACTAGATCTTACATCAGTCTAGTGACTGTTTCATCACAACCTGGTAGTACTGAGTGGGCTGACTCCCACCCCCAGCCATTATTTCTTTCACACCAGGAAGAGGTAAACAGACTCCGTCCATCCGGAGATACTGGGAGGGGGCAGGGAGGATTGTGATCACTGACTTGTGGTTTGTTGCTGTCGAACACATTAAAAATACTTTTCCTTGTGATTTCGCTGCCGCCACTTTTATTTTCCCGTTTGTCTTTGTGTCCATGCGTGTGCGTGAGGTGGTGATGGATGTGCTGCCTATTAAGACCTGTCTTGGTTGAAAGGAATCTTTGTGCCGATCCTGTCTACTGGAGGAAAGGCAGACGACCTTTCACCCACTTTCCCCCCCAGCGGACTGAACTTGGACAGGAATCCAATTGACGGTTAAAAAAATATCTAATTATAGTCCTTGTGTTGATGGTGGTTTGTGATCATCCTACAGTCATCCTACATTTTATACGTTTGTTTTTTGATTTGGTAGAACTATGCCTGTTCATGTTTGGAAGATATAGTTATAGTTGAGTGGTTGACTCAGTAGATGAGGCCCAATTCCTATTTTAATACTGGAACTTACAAAATACAAGCAAGTCTCTTCTGTAACGCCTGGATTTCAGAATAGCTCTTTGTAATATTATCTTCATATATTTTACAAATGTAGTGTGTATGAATGCGTATCTTGAGCCTTTATTGGTAGTTATAATATGGAGGTATGTGAGACCTGGTGGGGACCTTTGTCGATTTCTCAGCCTGTTTGCTGTTTAGCATATTAAGTAATTATATCATATAAGACCTCAGGCTTCATCTGATATTCAGACACTCTGCATAGACATACATGTATTGTAGCTTGTACTCTGCCCTTTTTTGAAAAGCACTAGCCCCTTCTCTCAAGTTCATGTGCTCACCCACTGATCATGCTGCAGTCAGGGAACATGTCTTAGTGTTCATGTCTGTGTGTGTGTTTGCGCGTGCATGTGGTTTGCATGCTGTCCTTACTTAATTTTAATACCTGTGGGCGTCGCAGTTGCTCAGCAGCTGCGTGGGAGCAGTAAGCAGCTCCTTACTAACCAACAGCAGATTTTTGGATGTTGTGTAGATTTTTTTGGCTACTGTCAATCGTTGCAGTTGCAGTGAGTGAACATGCGTGCATACACACACATACGCATGTATGAGTCTCACAAAGGTGCTGATAATCTCTCATCATAAGTATATTTATTTCCTTTATTACTCAAGTGATGCACTCTCTGTAAATTTCACTGCATAGAGGCTGCTGCTTCATTCTCATTACTCGCTTGGATGACTAATGCACTGAAGCAGAAGAGGGCTATTGCTTGGGCTTCCCATGTGGTCTCCAAGCTTGTGATGGTTTTTTCTGCAGTAAACATTGTGTGGGGGGGTTGATGCCATGGAAGGGTGATATAAAAAAAAGGTACTTGAAAATAAATGCCTGCACATATCCTGACCAATGCATTTTGAGGGTTTGTAGAACATTAACCATGAGTGAGATCAAAGAGTAGATGGTGGTGATGATTGGTTGCAATTGTTCAGCAGATGCTTTTACACAAAGTGGCTAACTGCATACTCATCTATACATCTGTATACCAACCAGAGTCGTTTCTGTAAAACTCTTACTCAGGAATAGTCATAAGTCTGGGTCCTGTTCCTTCAAGCACAGATCATTCAACATTCTGGTCATTAAATTGAGTCTCAGTTCATCATGCCTGTGTTATGTTACTCCTGTCATAGCTTTTACTCTTCGACTGCTTGGTTTTTTTCAGGAACACTAAGCTCAACAATTTGGGTCTTGGACACCCATGAAAATATCCTTCGTGTTCTCTCAAGTGGTTAAACACGGGAAGTTAAGCTCATCGAGAGAGTCGGTTAGCAAAGGGTACGCGGTCTCTGTATATGTCATTAAGTGATGCTCCCATGTCATCTAGGTGGATCTCTGCTGGATTTCAGTTGCAGCCAGTCTTTGGAGGCAGGATCCTGTGCGGTGGACACCGCAGCTCTCTGGGCTCTTCATGTGCCTCCTGCAGTATGCTGTCAGCAAATCTTTTCTTTCGATATCGGCTTACAAGCCAGGATGAATCTCATCAGATTTCGTCAGGCTTCTCTTGCCTATTTTGCCTTTCTAGTTCAGTGCTTTGGTAAGAAGCAGGAGGCTGTCCTGGGGATATGGTTTCTTTTTATGTTTCTGTTCCTCGGCTCCCAGGGCAGCAGTAATGAAGGAGAATGGATAGATTTAGTTCAGCACTCTGTCCAGAAACAAGCGCTGACCTTCACCACTCAGATCAGAGCACCAGAGGTTAATTGGCCTGCCTGCCAGCTGTGTTTGTGAGTCATGCTTCATGCTTCATGTTGTTCTGTATGAATATGGATAGTTGGGTCCTTTATTTACTCAGGCCTGCTGTACATAGCACTCTGAACGCACCCGATTCCTGAGAGAGCCTGAAGTCGCGCATGAGATTTTGACGCGTGTATTTAATGAAGTTGTTGCATGCATTGAAGCTGACCTTCAATTGTTTGTGAAACGCCCATAGAGAAGTATACGAGAAGTTTGCAGAGGACCGGGCATCCGGGCAGCCACTTCTGTGTGTCTCCTTGCTAGATGACCCAGTATAGCTCGGTGCAGCTTTAATTGTTGAGTAATTAGCATTGTCACGCTGGAGTCGTCATTCTCACATTCACACACACGCATACACTGTAGCTCAGCAAAATCACATGGTGTGATTCATCCACCGAGCATCAGATGAGACCAGAATCAGCCGGCTGTGTGATCCTCTCTCTCGCATTGATCACATAATTTGCCTCTAGGTATTGCCTTAGATGGTGTGAATATGCTGGACAAGTCAGGAGGCCTCTTCTTGGGTGATTTCTGTTATACTCACTAAGCTCTGACTATAAGAATTCACTTGTGGCACTTTGAGTTGCGCTGTTGGTGTGTATGGCTGGACGTCTCGGTAATGTGACACCTGGTTAAGTCAACGTCCTGGGGGTGTGACGGCAGCCTTTCCCAAGACTTAAATGGCAGCCGTTTGGTTGTAAATCTAGCCACTCTTCAATCAAAGCCAGAAGATCTCAGTAAGCAACTAAGGTTACAGACTGACAGGCCAGATTCTGCCTTTGGCTGAGGAGTGATTCGCTGTCTTTGGGACATGCATCTGAAGTCGAGGACGGGCGTGTGCCCTGACAACAGGAAATACTCATCAGGTGAGTGTGTGATGATTCAGCAGGTATTACCTGCACCCTGCCACACCTGTGTTTAATCATATCTCTATGACAACATTTGACGTAGGACTTTCCTGCCGTTTTTAATGTGGGCCTTAAGGGATGGTCTGTTACCATGCGGTGACTGGTTGTTTGCGTCCAATTTCAGGTTCACACGACTACACTTTGCTATGTTTGTGTAATCTCTTACCTTTTGCACTTGGCCATTTGTCACTTCATTTTGATGTCCCACCCCTGCTTCACTCCTGTTTGACTGCTCAAGTTCATGCCTCTGTCAAACCACTTTCTGTTTCATGCTGACAATTAAATGGTGCCATACCAGCTATGGGAGCAAGTTAACTGGTAACTAGCAAATTGTTTTGCTGGTTGAACCAGTGCTGGCGCATTTTCTATTCTGTGGATTTTATCCCTGTGAGTCTCTGAAAGAAGTCGGCGTCCATTCCGAATTCACATCGTGTCTTATTCAAGTGTAAAAAGGTTCACGATTAAGTCTTTTCTAACTTACTTGTTGGCATGATTTAAATCAAGTAATTTACAATAGACGCTGACTCATGGGCGCAGAAGCTGCTTCTAATGGCAATAAAAACAAAACGCAAAATATGTAGAGTGTTTGTCGGTGTTTGTGTTTTTTGAGCACTTAATAAAGGCATCAGCTTCTAAGATGCCATGTCTAGTCCATGCTGCAAGACGAATGGGTTATGTAGCTTCTGGAATATCCTCCTTTTGTTTAGTAGAATTGAAGACCAGGCCCATTAGCTGGCATCTTTTGAAGCTGGTGATTAATTTAGGGTAGTAGGAAAGCCCATGAGTTTGTCGAGCACCTTGATAAGCAAGGATGACTCACGCTTTGAGTTTCAATTTAATGGGGCCAGTTCTGTGATTCAGCTTCTTGCCATTTTGTTTCACATCTATGGAAAATGTGACTAATTTTGTACATTAAGAGGCTGGTGATTGTTTTCACTGCATTACATGTTTTTTTTGTTTTTTCTTTTATGTCACTCTTATTCTTGCTTGCCATTTACAATAGTGTGTGTATGTGTGTGCAGCTTAAGGTCTACTTAAACAGGCTTTAAAACCTTGAGATTCCATCCCACCCCATAATCACTGAGATGTAAAATTTCTTGATGAAACATCTGTCACTAGTCTACTTTTCCCTCTGCTTTATTGGCATCTTAAAATCTTACATTGTTGGTTTGTTGTGATATTGCCCTCATAAGTAGCCTGCAGTTTTGGGGGCTTTTTTTTTTTTGTTGCAGTTGCAGGTCTTATCCTGTGACCGAGAGCTCATTCTGGAAAGCGTAGGGTGGGGACATCAATCAGGGGACACTGTTGTGCCAACAATAAGAGGGCCTTTGCTGTGTTAAGGGAGATCAAGGTCACCAGGACTGTGTGTTTGGAGTGTGTGAGGAAGCATAGTACCTGGAGAAAAGCCGGGCGAAGACTGCAAGCTTTTCAAAAAATAATGTATAGCTTGTATATAGAAATATCTGAGGTATGCGTCCCTTATGGGAGGATCTTTGTGTTCTCTTAATGAGTGTTGATGCAATTAGGGCTCGGTGAATATACTCTGGAATGGACATGCAATTGTTTTGGTTCACTATTCTGTATAGTAAACTTCCAGTTCACTATGTTTTGGCGTAGACTACATTCAGGGTTCTACGTTTTTATTCCTCATCTGTTTGGAATTCTTTTCACACAAGAGCTTAGGTGTTGATTCATGCTGTCTCACGATCACATGCGTGTGTTTATGTATATGCACTGCTGCCGTCATTCGCGGCTATATGTGGGGAAGCTTTCTGGGATGGACTCCAGCAGCCAATCCTTCCCGTTAAATATTGACTAGTTGCTAAGGAGCGAGTGTAGAATGCACCCAGGAAGGACATGTGTCCTAGCAACAGCTACCGTGACACTGGTGGTGCAGGAGCTAGTAGTATAATGAGAATTTCCATATTGGCTGCCTTAATTGGGTTTTGGGCCTTGAGACGAGCTTTTCTAAAGCCTGAAGCACAGTTAGTGCACTTAAGTGTCTGTGAATAACCCAAGTCACAGTGCCGCTTGTAAATTGCGAAACCTTAGCTTAAGCTTTATCCTTTCAGTTGGTTGTGGGCATAATTTGGTGTGTAATATTTACAGGGTACTATATAGGCCTGTTATTTTTATTCAGTTTAAGAGTTACAGACATGCAGCATAAAGTCCATATCTTACCCCGGGCAGTTTGGGCGTGTGCCTGTTCTTTCATCAGAGTCCCACGTCACATGTGCTTACAGCCTGTCGTGGTTCATGGAAATGTGAATGCCGCAGTTGTTTGGTCATGACAAAGGTTGGATTGTTACTGCTGATATGGAGCGCATTGTTTTAAGGAGGAAAAAAAAAGGTCTCTTGCTGAACTTGATTTCGATCTGGCCTAAAACAGACCCTGCTCCTTGACTGACATCAGAATTGTGACGAGGAAGATGGTAGCGATGTCATGTGACATTACCTGAAAGGGCAGGAATTACTGTTCGGTTCTGTTCCACCCAGCAGAGCTAATATTCAGTGCTGTAATCTATGTCAGTGTGACATTAAGGTTTTTCTCCTTTTTTAGAAAAAATAAAGGCTTTGGTTTTTCTACCTGACAATTTGACTTTGCTTAAATATTATACAGAACACTTAGGCCTGTCGCAATAAACGATAAATCAGTTAATTGCACGATAATTAAAATGAGGTCGATTTTAATTTTTCCAGCCGCGATAATTTTCATTTGCATGCTTGTTTGTTTTCCTCGTGTCTCTCTCTCCCAAATGGGAATATCGGCTCTTTTTAGCAACCCGGCTCATTTGGCTCAGCTCACCAAGAAGAGCCGGATCTTTCAGCTCCTAAGCGGCTCTTTTTAAAAACCCCGCCCCTCTCTTCGTTTGTTGAGGCACCTGCATTTATTCATATGGAGTGTTTTGTTGTTAGTTACTGTAGCACTTTTTGTTTACAAAGGTCCTAACTGGCAGTTTTTGCCTGTTTTCCCTGTCTGAGCCTAATGTTTAATATTTTAAGTGCATTTTGTTAAGAGACTGAGAGTCCATTTTATTTATTGTTTTTGGTTGTTTTATTTATTTTGGATATTAAAAATGTCTTCCAGTCCCAGTGTTAAATGTTCTTTATTGATCATTGAAAGGGTGTACTTGCATTAATATTCCATTATTATTACATCAGTTGAAAATGGTCTCACAATGGCAATATTATCGTTTATTGCAAAAATTCCTGGGACAATTAATCATCCAGCAAAATTTGTTATCTTGACAGGCCTAAGAACACTACACAAAACAAGAAGCATGCAATTGAAATATCTGGTTCTTCAGACAGATTATCCAGGAAGATTATGCTTTAGTTACATCAGTGTTTCAGTTTTGCTCTGTCAAAGGAATGCACTTCAATGAATTAACTATTAGGTTGTGAAAACGGAGATTAGCCTTTAACACAGTTTTCCTGAAGGTGTGATGTATTAGTAACAGCACTTCTGGATCGGTGAGATCAATTGTCTCTGGCTATGTTGCCCGTCAGGTTGGATCCAGCTGCAGTGGGAGCTTGACTAACAGCCGGTTTAGCAGACCTGTCAGTCTTATACAAGCGTGTATGTAGGCTGAATCGATTCAGCTATGCAATATGCTGCTGCTTATTACGTACAAGATCATGCTGAGCCTGGACGGGATGCCACCTCAAGACAGGGCCCCCATTCACCAAGACACACCCCAATCTGCCTTATTCATGTGATTTCAGACAGTGGGAGAGCAGGTGCCCACCAAGCCAGGCTATGGGAGATTCCACCCAGTCAGAATGAATTGTGCTAACGAGCAGTAAAGTTGGGAGGAATGTGTGGAGTGTCTGCATTTTTCCTTATTTAATTTTTTTGTATCTTACCCTGTTTTACTTGAAGCTCCTTTTGAGGCTCACACTAAACTGATAAATGGTCTAGGAATGAGAAGCCAGTCCATTGAAGAACAGACAGAATGCATGGTTACTGTGCATATAACCTTCCTCATGTTATATATTTTAATTAATCCACCTAAGACTCCTAGTGATGCAGGTTTGATGGTGATTCTAGTTTGGATCATATCGGGCAAATGCTAAATACAAGAAAAATATAATATGGTGATGTGGAAATGCAGAAAGGGCAGAACGCTGAAGCGAACTAAATCAGATATTAATGAACCGGGGCGTTGGATAATCAGATCTGTTAACAAGTATATCAGCGTGTGAGGGTACTTACTCAGCAGGTAACCCTGCGGGGGCTGTTAATCACAGGTATTGCTTGGTGGAGCCAGTGAAGGATCAGAGCAGCCTGTGCCCCAGGTCAGCTGAAAGGTTTAGGGCAGTGTGCAGGTCCAGAAGCTTTATCCACTGCATATTATTCAGGGAGCGATCCAGTGGTGCAGCACAGGACCCAAGAAAACAGCAGCAAATAAATACTGCCAGTGTTTGAGCGGAAGGGAAGCAAGAATTTTCATTTATCCACTTTCCACTTCATGGCTATGGTAATTACTCCATTCTCACATTGCATATGTAAGGTAATTATTTTTATTTTTTTTAACTGTATTAGTATTTCATCAAATGGATTCCTTGTTCTGTCTTGATTGTTTCAGTTGCTGTTGTGGGTGGTGTCAGTACAGAATACTGACTTGGACACGCAATAGTGCACCACCTGATCAGTTGTGAAGCATCTCTTGGGTTGGCACCAGGCGTGGGACTGTGGCATAGTGCCATTCACATGGTTAAATAACGACGGTCGAGGCTTATGGACAAATTCTCCATGAGCTAAGCCGTCACAGTCATGTGCCTCTGCGTCGGCAAGGCCGTGTAACGCCACTGCCCACAGCTGGGCTTCAGATGGCTGGGTACGTGTGCTGGCACACATGCAGACATGACCTTGTAGTGGCTAAGGACACAGGGTGGCAGATGACAGCCTTGGCCATCCTGAATTGGCCACGCCCCGGAGAAACACTCTGTATCAGAAGGGAGCGGGTCACACGTGGTTATTGGGTCACTGTAATCTATTGGACGTCTAATGTGCTTGGCTCGAGAGGAAGGAGACGACCGTTTGACCTGACTGATGAGTTTTCTCCCCTGGCTGCTGTAATTGCATTGATTTCTAGTCCCCCCCCCCTCTGTTTAAGTGGGGCATTTCTGCATGGTTTTTCCCATGATGTTCATAGGTGATCTGCATGTCATTCTTACACATCATTTCCCATGAAGTATACCCTGCAGGACATGCATAATGCTAGAAAATGTAAAAACGGGCAAAGTTTCACTGTGTTTAGGTGAATGCCAACTGGGCTCGCTGCAGCTATGTGTAAGTACAGCTCCTACAGAACTTTTCCCTTATTTCCTGCCTCCTTGCAGGGCAGATGATACAATCCCTTTGTTTTCGGTAGAACGCCACTCCCATCCTTCCCTGTTAACGTCGCTTCTTTGTGCTTGTCAGCCCCCGTGCTTTTGGCTCGTCCTGCCTCTCAACCCCGAGCTCCCTGCGGTCGTATCACACAGGCCGCGGGGTCCTGAAGCCTCGAGTCCCACCCCAGCTGCCTGTGTGCGCGGAGTATGCGTCTTTGTTCGGGTTTCCTCAGGGTACTCTAGTTTTCTTCACCTAATCCTAAAACATGCGGTTAGGTGTAATGGTATCTCTAATTTGCCGTGTGTGTCTTACAGCAGCTGGGATCCCTTCCAAACGTCCCCTGTCTTTGCCCTGTCCTCCTCCGGCTAGGCTTCAGGCTCGGGGTGACCACACATTGGCTGATGTATATATTATCAATTTTATAAAATGTGGCATTTTATTTATTTATGCACCCCCCCCCAGAGTTGAATAGCTGCCTCTAGCCAGGCACTACACTGCACGTCCCAGCTGGATTCAGTTCAGAATGAGCAATATGTATGTAATGCATTATTGAATAGACATGTCCCAGAGAAACTCGGTGGCAGTGGACCTGCGGGCTCCTGCTTGCTTTGCCTGCATCGGCAGATCTTCTCTACATCGTTCATCATTTAATGCATATTATAATATTCGATTGAAATGCTTTTCTAAAATGATATTCTTCATAACACCCCGTGACCCTGACCAGAATAAGCTGAATAAGATCAATAGATATTCTCCACAATGTGAAATCGTTTCAGTGAGATGTGAATATTTTTAAATGCCTGCAGTCTGTCAGTGGAATATTGCATGTGTTGAAGCTGGAAACTTCATACTCTGAAGCTCTCCTGGTGATTTTCGGTTATTTTTATTGCTCCTATTACAGTATCCATTGATCACTGCTTCTAGGTCATCCAGAGAATGGTAATAACTGTATGCCAGTGAGCTCCTTTGCTTTACCGTATTGGTGTATCCTTGCTTTAAGCTTGGACACATGCCCAGTGTACTGTCGTACTGCGAAAGGGCATGTACTTATAAATCTATACCATTCAGGCACTGCACTTCACAACACCACCAGTTCTGCTTTTGTTTACCGCCCCCGCCGCAAAAGATATTCAGGCTGACACTCTCAACCCCCTCTCCCCACTACCCCAACACCAAGCTGAAAGACACATCCTGTTCTCTCCAACCTGCAGAGAGCACTGGCAGACCAGGTGTCACTCTAGGGACCTGGGCCTAGTTTGAGTTGCCGTTAAAGTGCCATCAAGACCTACAAACCCTCTGTATATTATCAGAGCAGCATGGTCCTTCTCTCATCCTACTTTGGCAGTACTGTGTGTGTGTGTGTGTGTGTGTGTGTGTGTGTGTGTGTGTGTGTGTGTGTGTGTGTGTGTGTGTGTGTGGCGCGTTTCTTGATGGGGAGTGGCAGGGGACTGAATTCTGCCATTGAAATGCCATTGACTTGATTGTTGCTAGAATTTCTCACTTCAGGTCCAGAGAGTGACTCATATTGTAGCGTACGTCTGCTTGTAGGGTTTTCCGTGGTCTTAGATGGATGGCTGATGCTGTTGTTCACAACACCTCATCCTCCCGTGTGAGGGTGAGGAGCGTATGTTTAACACTTCTGTCTCTCTGCACGTTTTCCCAGGTACGGAATCCGGCCGGAGAACGTCATTTTGTACGGGCAGAGCATCGGCACAGTGCCGTCGGTGGACCTGGCCGCACGCTACGAGACTGCGGCGGTCATCCTGCACTCACCGCTGACCTCTGGCATGCGTGTCGCCTTTCCTGACACCAAGAAGACCTACTGCTTTGACGCTTTTCCCAAGTGAGTGCAAGCTGCACCTTTGCTGCAGCCTACGCACACACACCTACACACGGCTCACAAGTTATTATTCAATGGAGATAGACAGCAAGCAGTTACACAAGATGTCTTCTCTATTGGCTTGTGTTCATCCTGCCATTTATCATTGTTTTAGCTCAGGTCCTAGTCTGAAATGTGTAAGTGCAGGATCTACTCGAAGATGTTTTATTAGTGAATAACCATTGCAGAAACCCCTTTGACAGAAGAATATGTGTAGTTTTTCCACATGTGAAATGCTATAAGCACTGGAAGTTTAGTAAACGGATCCTTTGTGATGTAAATAGCTACTTCTTAGTAGCACGAGACAGCGTATGGTTATCCTCCAAAGGACTGCTGTTTTTAGTACAGCACTTGATACACTGATACGAACTGGCACAGTTCAGTACATCTGTTTGTGGAAGCAGAGGGTTAGGCATAGCCTGGTGAATGTCTGGTACTGTTTAGCAGTACTTCAAGTACGCTCTGAAGATTTTGCTGTCGTCCTCTTGTTCAGTGGGAATGAAGCAGCCTGTGGTTGCCCCCTGGTGGTTATTAAAATAGGTAACGTGTGAAGTAGCCATATTCTGATAATCGCAGTTGCAAATTGTTGTGGTCAGGAATGTCAGTAGTATGGACAAGTGAGTTTGCTACATGACCTAACATCACCGATATGGAATGTGTTTGAGGCGTCTGTCCTTGTGGCTGCCGTAAACATAACTGTGACATTGTTTGGGGGGAACCCAACAAGTCCCACCACGCAGATGTGGTGAAGCTCGACTCCAAACACCCGACAGAAGACATACCACATGAATAACTAAAGCAGAGGCTGAAAGTCCAAACAACCTTTCCTAACGATTTAAAATACAGCCACAATGTGCCTATTCTGCAACTTTGCTGATGACTTCATTATAATTGTGTTGTACTGAACTTAAGTACTAAGACTTGATGTTCACTGCTAGAAAGCCATGGGTCGAATTTACATGGATTTCCAGTGATCACCAGTTATTGGCATTTGCTTGGTTATAGAATAGGTTTAATGTTCCTTAAGTTGAATTTATTTTTTAATTGAAGAAAAACTTTTTAAAATGCAGCTTCTCACATTCACTCACACCTGGTATCTCGTTCCCATCTATAGCATCGACAAGATCTCAAAAGTGACGTCGCCAGTGCTGATCATCCACGGCACAGAGGATGAGGTCATCGACTTCTCACATGGGCTGGCGCTGTATGAGCGCTGCCAGCGGCCTGTAGAACCACTCTGGGTGGAGGGTGCCGGGCACAATGACGTCGAGCTCTATGGACAGTACCTGGAGAGGTTGAAACAGTTTGTAGCCCATGAGCTGGTCAATGTTTAGGACTTTCCTTAACGTTTCTATAACTGTGAGCTACATTCTGTTTGGTTATTTCATTTTTTTTCCTGTTATAAATTGCAAGAGCACAGTGGAACCTGTGAACACAAGGATTCAATTTGCAAGTCATTTGCCACCTTTGAAACAATGCACAGGTATGATTTGCAGACCTCAGACTGTTTTTGTGCCAGTTTTGCGCAGGGGACGACTTGACCGGCCTAGCAAGCGTGTCTGTTTATCTGTGGTCAAGACAACTCCTTCACAAGGACTTGGTGTAATGTACAGGATTTAAAGTAGTACTGTATGAAATGTGAACTCTGACAACTGCAGTGCCAGTGTTGCCAAATGATCAGCATATCAAACGGCAGATTTTATACGGACACGTTTTTTAAAACCTCTCTAATCTGTACAAGGTTTGCTTCTGAGAAATATAATTTAAGCACATAAAAATACTTTGACTCACAACTAGTTTTCTTTTGTTTTCCTAAGACCACTACAAATGCTGGATAATTTAAGTTAACATTTTGTCATCATATTGTTCCTCACGACATCTTTTATTTTGGCTTTCCTTTTTTTGGTGCCTCTCCTGCTCATCTGCTAGAACGTACGCAAATAGACTTGCTCAATGCTCTTTTACAGTTAGTCTTGTTGGAAGCGAGAAGCTAACTGGATGTGCGGGATGTTTAAAATGTGCTGAGAGATGGGGCTCTCTCATATTCCAAACTTGTAAATAATGTTTGTACTTTATTTCTTCTGTATTCCAGTGTACAATTATTACTCCTACTACCACCACCATTAATTGGTTATACAGTATACATACTTGGTGAAGCTGTTTTTGATTTGGACAGGGTGGGAAAACAAGCTTCATGATTCATCCTGACCAATGTAACTTTTTATTTTGTGTAATACACCTTTCATTATTGAAGGGGAGTCCTGTATGTAATTATGATATTGAGAATAGTTATAATTTAAAAATGATCATAGGAAATAAATTGTATTTGAGAACAATGCTAGAGTTGGTGTATTATCTTGCATTCCGTGTTTAATATTTCATATGAAACTAAATCTGTTTATGTTAGAACAAATAAGATGGAGAAAATATACAGAGGTTCTTTTGTGGAGCGATATTGTACTATTCATTGTGGGGGGTGAAAGTGCTTCCTCTAGTGGCAGGAATTTGACTTTTTCAATATGCAGGAACTTTGAATGGGGTTCCTTGTTACTTTTCATATACCACTGCTTTTCCTCTAGTACTGTACAGTAGCCTGATCAGATCCCTGTTCAAATGATTACGATAATACCCATCACCACTTTGTAAAATGAGTACTGATTACACCCTCATTCATGAAACATAGGTTTGAAGGATTCTCTATAAAAATTGTACTGTTGCCATTTGTACTAGTATATAGGAATTATTTTTTTCATATAGCCCAACTTGTTCACCCAGGAGGGGCACACACATGCAAGTGAGTGATGCTTGGAGTCTGATCTCAGGCTTAGCCATTTATCCAGCACTCCAGAGTAGTTTTTGTAGTTAAAGGCCTTTTCTCGAGGGCCCAATTACAATATGACTACTGTGCCAGCTGCAACATTTCAACTGGCAAACTTCCATACACAGGGTTCTAATCCATGGGGCCATATGCCGACCATTCTACGTAGGAACACAGATGTTTTTTTTTTTTTGGGGGGGGGGAAGAAATATATTTTGAAGGATCATATTTTACCTTGTGGGGCGGCATGGTGGTGCAGTGGTTAGCACTGTTGCCTCACACCTCTGGGACCCGGGTTCGAGTCCCCGCCTGGG
>JAODJX010000042.1:11226388-11238583 GCA_026776945.1 Isichthys henryi
CATGTGTGAGTGAATGGTGTGTGAATGTGCCTTGCGATGGGCTGGCCCCCCATCCTGGGTTGTTCCCTGCCTCGTGCTCATTGCTTCCGGGATAGGCTCCGGACCCCCGCGACCCAGTCGGATAAGCGGTTTGGAAAATGGATGGATGGATATTTTACCTTGCATGGAAAAGTAAAAATTAATTTCAGTTCTACTGCAGCAAATTAACGTAGCCAACACCAAAGCCAAAGTGACACAAACATCACTCTGGTCCCTGAGCTCAGTGTCACATTCTGGTGTGTTCTCTCACACCAGCCGTGTCGCTGTGGTTGTCACTGGTGAGGATGTGTAACAGTCCATGTGGCCGTTGAACACCATAGAGTGAGTTGTCGGCATGGCTGAGATGGCATCAGCCGAGGTGTTTTGATCCAGCAGACTTCATTCATTCATTCATTCAGCAAACATGCAGCCGCAAAAATGTTTATTCCATCTGTTGAATTTTCATAATCATTTCAGTTCGTTGCCTTGATGTTTTGGCTCTGTCATAGTCGCAAGCACATTTTACCAAAAGAATGAGCTTCTTTTTTCATAGCAAACACAGCCTCACAAACAGTGTTATCTGCCCAAATCCACCCAGCTTTTGATGTTGCGGTAGGAATGTGTAAATGGAAGTTTAGCGCAGCAGAAACTCGATTTCTGCACTACTGCTACTAAAAACCGCAGAAGGGCCTTACAAATCAGACATCAATGTGGGTTTAGCACAATCCTCAATAACAGAATAAAAGTATGTATGGAAGAAACAGATGTATATCTGCGGAGGGGAGGGGGGTTAATATTAGATCAATATCACACAATCTGTAGTGTGCAATGGCATAGACCACCCCCCATCCATCCATCTACCCACTTTCTGTACCCACTTGTCCTATCCCGGAAGCTACAGACTCAAGGCAGGGAACAACCCGGGATGGGGGCCAACCGATGGCACGGACAATGGTCAGTCTGTGCTAAGTACCACCACAATGAAAGAGATGATGAAAACTAGATTATTTCAGCCAAACCCAGAAACTGACAGCTAGGGTGGAGTGGGGGGAGGGGAAGGAAAAACATGAAAACATGTCTAATATCTGATGGAAGGGATGCAAATTCTGTCGGCTTCATTAAAGCTTTGTAAATGACTAGCATGTAGCTGTTCAGAACTATACTTTAAAGTGGTGGTAGAAAGCTTCAATCTACCTTCACTAATTCATTTAGTTTGACAGGAACTGATAATGTGAAATAAATTCTTTTTAAAACACAACGATTTCTCTCTTTGCAAATCTTTTGTACAACTTCACAATCTTTCCAAAAACAAATACAATGCAATTCCATTCCTCATCGTACTTGCTGAACTCTAATCACTTTCTCATGCATCCTTTTGGGAATGTGCTCAGACATGGCTTATGATAGGGCTGGAAGCCAATCTAAACCCAGCCTTCCTGTAAAAGGTACGTCCATGGATTTGTTTTCCTGACCACACTTTTCTGGATCACATAACTGTGGTCAGACTTCTTGGTCATGGAGGCTTTTTGTTGATCACCAGGACTGCTACCACGTCTGCAAAAATCGGTAAATTCACATTTTCATTTTGTTTCGCTCTTTTTCCGCCACACGACATCCACGCTAATTTAGGTTCAGCTAAGCTTAAAATCTGAAACTTCTCCCATATCTGTTTCCCACAAAGTAGAATTCCCCGTTGGAAACCTCATTTGTAACCTGCGGAGATTGTCTATAGTTTATTACAATTTATAACTTCTAATTGAAGGACTACCTAACTAAAACACTAATCCATGCCTTCATCACTACATCTCAGTTCGCCCACATCACCCTTATTCTTCATGGTTACCTGTCACTTACAGAATCAAATATAAAATGTTACTAATCACCTACAAAGCCCTCCATGGACTTGGCCCTTACTATCTGTCTGACCTTCTTCTTCCATACACCCCTGCTCACACACTAAGATCACTGGGCTCCAACCTTCTTACTGTTCCTCAATTCAGATTATCTTCTGTGGGTGGCAGGCCGTTCTGTGTGACAGCACCTACACTATGGATCACACTTCCTCACAGTCTACGAGAGATACAGTCTTAACATTTTGAAGCTTTGGTTGAAGATTCATTTATTCCATGAATACTATAATATAATTGCTACTACATAACATTCCTGTTGATGTTCTGTTGTTACTGTGCTGCATGTGCATTGTTTTCTGTATCATTGTTTGCATTGTAAAGCATCCATGTGTGTGAGAAAGGCGCTATATAAATAAAACTTATTATTATTATTATTACCAGAAATCTTTCAGCAAAATTCGTTAAAACTTTCCGCTTAATGGTAGGATGTATGGTCAAACCCAAAGGAGTTTCTAGCTATTGAAAAGATCAGGGGTTAAGTCAAGTTTACCTGGGGTTTGACATTTTTGTTTTTGAAGGAAGATTGGGCATTGGGGTAAAAATGCTCAGGGCTACAGCCCCGAATGACCAAACCTAACGGCAACCATGGTCAAGCCTAGAGATTTAACAGCCACCTTTTAAATGTTTCCTTCATGACACTAGGAGGAGTGCGTGGAGTACCGGATCTGCAGGCGGACTGTCAGTTTCTTTCTTTCTTTATTGAGACCACTCCTTCTCTCCCTCTCTCTCAATACTCCTCCTCACTTCCTCTGCGAGCTGCGTTTCGGCGTGAGGGCTGCCAGCGGCTTCGCTGTACAATGAAATACAATGTAAAAGTATAAGAAGCGATAGAGCCGCCATAGATAGACCAGTGTCGGCAGCTTGCGGTGGGGAGAGGGCAGTCCGCTGGATGGCAAAGTGAAATAGCAGCTTTAAAAGCGCTCCGCTGGATGGCAAAGTGAAATAGCAGCTTTAAAAGCGCTCCGCTGGATGGCAAAGTGAAATAGCAGATTTAAAAGCGGTAAGCGAGCAGCCGTCAGCCTCAGGGTAACGCAGACTAGCGCTGCATGTGGAGATTTACACAGATCCATAGAGTAATACGGCGCTTTCTTCGGCAAAGTCACTCCGGATTTGGTGGTAAGTGAATGCTAGTCATGACCCGGTATGCATTAGCCGACTTTGTCCAGATAACTGCAATTACTAACTGCAAACGTGGATGCTGCCCTGTCGTTTTGCTAACCTTCCCCCCCCCTGTATATGTGCATATATATACTGAAAATCCTCGTAGGTGGATTTTCTAAAGCTCTGTTCCATTTCTGTTGTTCAGTTGAAATAGAAAAGGATCTTGGTAAATGGCTTAATTTCTCCATAACTTAAGTTCTTGGTAAAACAGAAACTAGTTTTTCGTGACTGGTTTAGGCTGCACTTCTTAACGCTGAAATACCATAAGTCTGTTTTTCCCCTGTATTTGGCAGCTCTGCACCCTAAACTATAGACACAACAGTCTCTCCGCTTTTGCGCTCCTTTGTTCAGCCGTGTCTGTTTCTCATCTATTTGCAATCATTCCTGCTTGATATGCATTTTCCCCATATAAACAAACAGCCGCTATAGGTGCTCACTTCTCGGTCTGTGGACCTTTTTATGGAAAACTGATGCTTTAACCCCGCGGAATTCAGCACAGCCTTTTCCATGATTTTTGCATTTCGTTTATGATTTTGACCGAAATGCCTTACATATATTTCTCTCTAGTAAGTCAGAGTAAGTGTCGAGCTTACGTAAGGGACTAAGACCCCTACAGTGAAGTTAGTGTTAGGAGTTAAACTATTGCTCTACGGATTTACTAACGCTTTACCCACGGGATTTAGTCATAGCGCCACCTACAGGGCTACTGAAAGAAACTCCCTTCTGGGATTTGACCTTAAGTCATCGACAACTCGGGGAGCCCTTATCTGGCAGTGACCTTATAGATTAATTTTGTAATAATTTAAAATCAAGATGCGGCGCAGAATCTAACTATGTGATTTTTATGTGAAGTAGGTTAACTTGATTTTTTAAATGTTAGAGATCTGCGGGCATAGTTGCGTTGTGTGGAAAACGGACATGGAAACTCTAGTTAATGGTACAGTGCCAAAGCATCGTATCAGTCACTAAATCGTGATCCGCCATTGTTGCTGAGTTTCTGAGTAGCTCTGCTGAAGTTATGTACTCAGTCCACTCTTTACTTTTCTTGGCAGAATCACAAATGTAAAAAAAAAATGGTATGAATTACACCAAAGAAGCTCTTTCTCTGTGACTTTGCAGTTATTCTTTTATGATGATTTTTACCCCTTTGCTCTTAAAATGCCACAGAACGTGACTCTCTTTCTTAAGCACTGTTGAATCTCTTTATGATGGGGTAGTTCAGACAGTAATGTATTCGACCACTTTACCAAATGTATTTTATCTTAGGAAAAATACTATTTTATCTACTTTTGGGAGGAAGGTGGTGGTCATGTCAGACTCTCGGCATCATGCGGTTACACATCTTCTCTCCACTTGTTGTTTTCACAGTTACACCAGTAATGGTACTTTAATTAATGCGCGTTTTGTTTAAATGAGATCATCCATATCACCACTCAGTCCATCTATCCTCAAATTGCTCACCTGATACAGGGTCATTCTCCGTGAGATGCCAGTCTGTTGTAGGGCTTAAATGAAATTACTATGAATTTATAATCCTAGTAGTCTTGATTCCTGAAGGCAAAAAGCTTACTAATGCCGTTAGTTTTACATAAGGCCACGTATAACTCAGCCTGTGTGCCTGTAATCAGAAGGTCGCCGGTTCAAACCCAGACTCAGCGCATCTGCTGGTCCGTGACCAAGGCTCTTAACCCCCAGCTCCCTGGGTGCTCCAACAGGTGGCTGCCCTTCGCGGACAGCTTACTCTACAAAGAACAAGTTGAGGGAGGTGTAAAAAAAAAACAAAAAAGACAATTTCCCCATGGGGATCAATAAAAGTATCAATAATTATTATTATTAGTCAGTGATCATCTTCAAAGTCCCTACATAAGCATCTGCATGAAAAAAAGCTTAATTTTGGGTCAAACTCTAATCCTACAGGAAAGCTTTTGAATTTCCGAGGTGCAGCTTGAAACTGTGTATGAATAATAATAATAGTAGATAAATGATCAGCAGTAAGAACTTGACTAAGCTTATCTTCTCACTGATGTCGGTCCTTACGGTGATATTCCTTATCTCGTGTTGGGAAGGAAGCAGATTGACACCATGCAGGTGAATGATGGCCCCAGCTCTGCCCCCGTGTTCCTGCCTCCCCCCAACGGGAGCAGTCACAGGCCGCCGATGTACGTCCCGGGCAGGATCGCCCCCGTGCGCTCGCCGCCTCCTCCGAAGACGCCGTCTGCGCTGAAGCCGTCGACTCCACCGCAGCGGCCCGCCGCCCTCTCAGTGTACGAGGAGCGGCAGAAGAGGGAGCGAGTTCACATCCTGCGGCAGAACAGGAACACACTCATCTGCTTCGGTATCTCAGCCGGGGCCTTTTTCCTCGTGCTCATTCTGGCCCTGAGTCTGTCCGAGGACATCCTGGACGGTGAGTCGGACTGGCTGGGATGGGCCCTGTGACAGCGACTTCCTCACTCCAGCTGACGTGGTTTGGCCTTTGGCCTGTATGACCCGTGTGTTTAGCACAGCACAGCTCATGTGTCCTCCAGTGCGTTTACCACACAGATGGCGGCCATTATATCAGCAGCAGCAATATTCAGGAGTACGCGAACTGATGTTTTTTTTTCTCATTGGTTTTCCTTTGATGTGGTGTTAATTTAAATTAAGCTGGGTTGAACTCCGGAATAATGTACTAAAGCAGGAGGATGTCTAGAAGTAAGTGGCCGACTAGAGATTTATGCCTGTATTAGTACAAATACTAATTTATAATGATGGTATTGCGCTTAAATCTATGATCAGGAGAATCTCTGGGTGGTTCTTCTTAACGTAACTCGCTCCACAAAGCTTCTAATGTCCCTGAAAAGCATGACCACTGAAATGGAGCTTGTATGATTTCCTGGTATCTTCCCATAGACCAGGTATGTCTGATGGGAGGTGCATCCCAAGCAAAAATCAGCACACATAAGGGTACGCTGGGAATGTTTACTTAGGTTTCAGAAATCCTGTTACTACCAGACTGTGATTCGTGCAGGTTTGACCTTTCTCTAATCAATCACGTTCCCAATTGAACAAATTTCTGCAGTAATTAAAAACTATTTGCACTTCACAAATAGTGAAGAAGCTAAATTGTCACAAATCCCACAGAACCTTTACCATTAAAATGTTTGTTCACAGCTTTTCTGGTTTTATTTTTTACCTCGTAACATATTTAGCGAGCCAAGGATTTAACAGTAACCATGATGGTTGAATGGACAATTGATACTTTGAAGGTATGTAGACTGTCGGAATGCATTTGAGATTGAAAACTGTGGATGAAACGCCAAGCTTTATTGACTGTGAAGATGAAGTGGACAACTTTTGGTACCATAGTAAATGTGAGGACATTTATCATTGCCCACTCGTATTATGTGCTGCCTGTTGAGTGGGACAGGGGTATCACAGCTGATGGAAAGTCAGGATTAATGTTCACCATGAAGAACCTATGAAGATCAGTTTGCCAGCTTTCACACCAACTCTCTGTTCTGTTGCCTCTTGCCTTTTCAACAGCAGTAGCTATGGAGATGCGTCCATCTGTAATGCGTGTCTCTGCTTGTCATTCTCCTGCAGAAAACTGCCCTCACCACAACCCTTCCCTTAGCAGCTGGAAGCCAGGACATAGCCTGGAGAGCACAGCGGTCATTAAGAAGGGCAGGCTGCTCCGGCTGGACGCCTCGGCAACGCTGCACTCTGTCATTATCCAGAGCGGAGGTGCATCTTCTGTTACATCTGCATTTTGTGGTTAAAACGGTTCTGTGTCCCATAGTGGATAACAGAAATGTGTCCTTTGTAGATCGGAACATCTGGGTTGTATTTCTGCGATTGTTTTCTGTTACTGATTTGAATGATTTTTCGTGTGGAGCGTTGAATTCATAAAATGTCATGTGTCTCTTGGTTTTGATCTTCTGTCGTTTCGTTGGGCACATAATGTACTAGTCCGTTTTGTTTTGGTTGTGTTCTTAGTGGTGAGTATTTCCTAACTGATGATTTGTTAATTTTGTTATTGCAGGTATGCTTGTTTTTGCCGATAATACCGATGGCTCGAAGAACATCACCCTAAGGACTCGGCACATTCTTATAGAGGACGGGGGTGCGTTGCACATTGGTGCACCTAAGTGCCGCTACAGATCCACTGCCACCATCACTTTGGTGGGCCGCTCTGATGAGCCAGAGTCTTACAGCCTGCCTGACCTGGGCAGGAAGTTTATCGGGGTGCGAGCGGGTGGAACGCTGGAGCTCCACGGGGCCCAGAAACTCTCCTGGACAATGCTGACCAAGACCGTCCCATCATCGGGGCTGGCTTCTGGTGGCTATGCCTTCCAGAGGAACTTCAGCCGAGGCATAAACCTGCGAGTGGTGGACCAGGACAATGCCACCGTCATATACTCCAACCGTTTTGACACACATGACTCGAAGAACGACAGCAGGCTGCTCCACGAGCTGCTGAAAGGGCTGCCCCCAGGCCGTATCGTGGCCATGGCTGTGGGAGACTCGGCTGCCAAGAGTCTTCTGGAGGAGACCAAGAGGACCATCGAGAGCATTCTGGGAAGTTCTTACGTCAACGATCTGAAGTACAGGTAACCAGAACAACATTGAGAGCTGATTGGTCAACCCAAGAACTGCTTATTATAATAGGCTAGAGCAAAAAAAATGATAGTTAACTAAAAATGGCTACAAGCATGAGTTTAAAAAAATATAGTCGCACGGTTATAAAAGAACATTTTCAGTATGTAAGGGTAAATTGCAAGTCCTCAAATTGGAGTATTGTTGAGTAATAAACTCAGCCATAACCGACCCACTGTGCTTTCCCCAAGTGTTTTATAGCTTTGGCTATTCTCCGGGCTGTAAATTAATAGCCCAGTGCCATGGGCTTCAGGGAGTATACTGAACTAGTGCTAATGTGATAAAATCGTTTAGTGTGTCATTTAGTTATTAGAAGTTAGAAGGAAGTTTCTTGATCTGGTATGGATGTGTCATTTAGACGTCATAGAGAATTGTTCTGGGAAAGTTTTGTTGGGCAAAGTTGAGCAAAGGTTTTTTTTTATATATAAAAAAAACAAAAACTGCAGCCTGGCTCTTGGTCATGTTAAAGGGGGGGCTTTGCGTTAGAGGCCACGCCAACTCTGCTTGTTTTTCAAACGCTGCTCTGTGTGTGTGTGTAAGTTTTCAGTTACTAATAGGCCGCGCACAGACACATGGGGACTGTGAATACGTATGGCACTTCCACTTGATACATTTCATCAGCGAAAAGTCCAGAGAATGTTCGCCCTTCCGGAAGCATCTTGCAGCAAATTTGTTGAATTAGGTGATCCCGTCTTCTGCTTTTGAATCAGCACCGTGGTTTAACACGTGTGCCGCTGTAAATTTGGGAGGCCTGCGACACCCTGCGGCTGAATGAGAAGACCTGAAATATGTTTGCACTTTGCGTGTCCTAATAGCTGTGTAATTTTGAAATGCCGCTCTTCTACAAAAACAACATGAGGACTTAATTCTCAGAACTCCTCCATGGGAATGCGGCTGAGATACCAGTCGTGCCAGGGAATGCCAAAGAGGCTGGAAAGGGTTCTGATTTTGGAGAATCGGAACATTCGTTATTTACAAATTCTGCTTCTAGGCAAGGACTGACTTAAAAAGAAGTTTTCCCCTTCAGAAACCAAGCATCTGAAATGAAAAGCTTCAGGATGTTTAGAGCACAACTGGGATTATTGACACAATGTCAGTGGCCTCTTGAGTTTATTGCTGTTTAATATATCAAACAAAAAGCTCCTGAAATGTCGAGAACTTTTAAGTGTTCCAAGAACAAAATCCAAATTTGGGGTGATTTAAAACTATCCTCAAAATATTTTCAAACTATCCTAGTAGCACAGTTGTTGGCATTTTGATAGTGAAGGCTTAACTTGATCTAATTAGTGTATATATTTGTTAATTTTGGTGCTTAATTGCTTGGGGAAGCCCAAATCTGTACCCAAGACTAAGCCTGTCATTATAATAATATAACCTCAATTTTTTTCTGACCTCGATATTGGCAAATAGTGTTTATATAAAAATGAATGCCCCCAACATTTTGGCCTTCTACCCCCTCGCCCGCTGTCTGTGGCGCAAGTGTGGCTGACACATCCATACCAGATCAAGAAACTTCCTTCTAACTTCTAATAACTGAATCTGACACAATAAACGATTTTGTATTCATATTTCTCGAAAAAGCATGTCGTGGTGCCTGCAACGCCCTGGCAGACCGTCCACGTGCTTAGCAAAGCTGTTTTTAAGTGTCATGTCTATGAAGTGTGGTATGTATATTTGTAGTAAGAAGAATTTTACTAAAACTAACCATGCACTATGTATTTATATTACACAAGGCAGGATTATAATTAACAAAAAACATTTCTATAGACTGAAATTAATGTACAAAATTAAATAAAAAAACTACAACTAAATGGCAACTATAACTATTGATTCCAAAATCAGCTGAGAGAAAATCAGAAGCATGTAATACTTCCCATTACCGTTTGAAATACTGTTAAGCTAAAGTAATGGTCTGTTTATCCTTGGGCTTCTCGTGCAAAGAACTTGAACCACAGAAACAGTCAATGGCAGCACATCACAGCGTTTTGTAGTAGCCTGCAAAGTCTTACAACTTTCCGTCTCCTTAGAAATAAAATTACTAAAACCTTAACTAAAATATATAACAACTAGGACTGGGTATTGGCGATTCCGCTCGGAACTGCGAACAGGGTAAAATTCAGTAAATGCTTGCGTCGGTGATAATGACACTCGTGTGTTAATTTTTATTATCCACTGGGTGCCTGGTTCTGCAGTGAATGAAATGCTATTTTCCAGCGTGTAGGTTTCAACAGAAATATAAGAATATAACTTAATTCTGGGGACTATGCTATCTGTTTAGGTCAGCTCTTCAGATGTTAAAATTTGCTGAACGTGGCTTCCGTGGATGACAGATGGGGCACCGTGGCCCCAGGGATGCAGTTTAACAGCTCTTTGGTATATGCAGTCTACACTCCGCTCTCTCAATGATCATAGATCATCTAAACAATGATAGGAAATTCAGTGAGCGGCAGTTAAATATGTTCCAGGAAAAAACTGAAAAAACGGTTAGGAGACCTGGCATGCGGCAGATCCTGACATGTCCTGGCTCTCTCTGATACATTTATTGGGTCAATTATTTCCAGTCTTCTGCTGAAATTGGGTGGCAGCGTGATGTTAATTCTGTGCTGGCCGATGAGCGGAAGCCACTGGAATTTTGGAATGGTTCTGATATGGCATGTGCACACACATTTAATGTGTCAGGACCTGTATGCTCAATACTAACAGGCATAGTCAATCAAACACCGGGATGTTGGATGCTGTGATCTCTGGATGGCGCTTATGTCCAGGGGTTGTGCAGATTAACGCATTCATACGTACACTAGTCTAGGTAACATGAACGTTACATTGGAAGGAGGGCGAGGTGGCTTGCAGGCTGAGACTGCCCTGGCCTGTATTACTCATTTCTGTCAGGGCTGGCTCCTAGAATGTATTCCCATATAACCTATAGCTTATACAGCTGTTGTAGCTGCATTATTTATTGCACTTAAATGCTCTTATTAAATGTGTTGCTGTTTTTGGGTGCATAGATTACCAGGCATTTATAGCACAGTTTAACTATTCTTGAACACTGTCTCTGACCACATCCTTAAGCACTAATACAAAAAAGGTGCTTGTGGGTGGATGGATGGAATTTTTTTTTTCCCCCCCCCAATTGCACCATTTTGGACGGAAGCCTGGTCTATGCGTTTAAGAGGCAGTGCTTGTGCCAGAGTAACACACACAGTGCAGAAATGCGCTGACTCATTCTGTCACATCCTATCTCAGAGTACTGCCCGAGCTGAGGTCTGTAACGATGTTGGCAGTATCTGGGTGCTATGCGGTGGTCGTAAGTGGAATTTAAAACGCCGCTCTCCTCTGGAAAGAATGGCATCTGTTGGAAAGTTGCATGTCCTGGTGGGGGGGGGAGGGGGGGGCTCAGTCTACAAGACTGCCAGTAAAATAAACCTTTTTTTTTTTTTTTGTCTTTTGGAGCTGGCCTAGCCGCTTCCTGCAGTGAGACCACTGGGCCACTGTTCAGGCGGAGCAGTGTGTACGCCCCATCCCGTCAGCGCTTGCTTCGGGTCACCGTTGCCCCTGTGGGCCCCGGTTTTGGATTGACTCTGTTCTTGTGCGTTTATCCGGAATGGAGTGCGTAATCGGTGTCAGGAACACAGCGTGGAAAAACAATACAGTATCTGTTCCCGGCAGTGTCTGCAGCGTCCTGGAAAGTCGAGAAGGTTAAACTCTGAAATGAGCGCACTGTACGGCTGTTTTAAGGTAGTGCTTCTTAGAAAATAAGCTTCTATGAAATAATGTTCTGCGGCATTACTCAGTATTACTCAGTACTCAGCATTACTCAGTACTCAGCATTACTCAGTATTACCCGGGCGTTTGCTGGATTGTTGCTGACCTGTTATGCTGTTCCATCTGCTAGGATTAAAACTTCATCTAGGGGAAGTTGGGTGGAACTTTAGTGTGTAACTGACAGGAAATGTAACGTCTAAAAGTAAACGATGATGAGTGTGAAGGAAGAGTGGCCTTTCCGGTCACTGCTGGCTTTCTAATGTCCCCTAGAAGGGGAATCTGTGAACTTCTGACATTCCTCTATCTGGATTGAGGTCAGCACTCTTAAGTGATATCTGATGTTAATGCAGAGCTCACTCCGCTTGCCAGGTTCTTGTCCAGTACAATGTGGCTCAGGGTCAGTGTCAGTCCCGTTTTCCTCTGCTGTATCCGGCAAACGTGTTTCCACTGTGCTGCTTCTGGTAATGATCCTTGAACACCATGTCATAACGTATATGAAGAACTTCCTAAGGAGATGAGGGGAGAACCTGCAGAAGTCCCTTTGCCTCATGTTTGTTTGAAATGAATCAGCTGACTGCGAAGGCACACACTGGCTGTGTTACCACCTGTAAGTTACCCCCCCCCCCCCCCCGGGGGGTTGGGGCGCGCCGCGGGGGGGGGGGGGGGGGGGGGGGGGGGGGGGCGCCGCGGGGGGGGGGGGGGGGGGGGG
>JAODJX010000042.1:11242179-11254306 GCA_026776945.1 Isichthys henryi
TGTGTGTGTATATATATATATATATATATATATATATATATATATAGATAAAAATATAAAAAATATTTTGTATTCTAACAATAGTTTCCCCATGGAGATGAATCCAGTATCACTGTTGTATTCTGTGTATCCGGTGTATTCTTTCTCTCTCTCTCTCTCTCTCTCTCACATCTCATTAGTAGCCTGATTTGCCACCTCTCTGCCTGTGCAGGTCCTCGGGAATTTCAGTGCCGTGCACCTGTCCCACGTGGAGCTGAAGCACATGGGGCAGCAGGTCAGGGGCAGCTATCCGCTACATTTCCACATGTGTGGCGATGTGGACCAGCGCGGCGGCTACAGCTTGCCGACCTCCGTGGACGCCCTGTCCATCCACCACTGCTTCTCCCGCTGCATCACCATCCACGCCACCCACGGCCTGCTGGTGAGCTCCTAGCCGGGACATACTGAAAGCGTGGCACCTCTGTCGGCTTGATGTTCACACTCTTATGTTAACGCAAACGTAAGGTCATATCAGCTGACACAGTCTAAATGAGATCATGCTGGGCTTATTGATTACCTTTTACTCTACAAGTAGATAAGACAAATCTTGAATGCTCTTTCTTAGTGCACGTTGTCTTTTTATACCTTAATGAAAGCATTTCTAGGATTTTTCTACTTTAAAACATGACGTTCACCCACACAGTTCGTAGTTTAACACCCTGTTAACCTTTCCTGAATGCGATTTCCTGCTTTCCTGTTATGTTCCATCACTGTGCGACTCACCTTTTTTTTTGTCTCCCCTAGATAATGGATGTTGTTGGCTACCACACTCTGGGTCATTGCTTTTTCCTGGAAGATGGCATTGAGCAACGGAACACCTTCTTTCACAATCTGGGCCTGGTTACTAAGCCGGGTACCATCCTACCAACAGACCGCAATGAGACCATGTGCACCTCGATCCGAGACAATGTTTATGGGAGTTACGTCCCGGTACCAGCAATGGAGTGCAAGTAAGTGTCACGCGCCGAGGTGCATGTTTATATGTACATGCACATTCTTTCAGACAGGTGGCGTTTAACCTTTTTGTGTAAAATTATTTTTACATGAATTTTTAGCCTTTTGTGTAAAAATCGTGTAGGCTTATATAGGTATATTTAATTAAAGATATTTATGGTTTTAGCTTAAGTAGTAGTGTTATACTTGCTTATAACTGAAATATTCAATTCAATTTATTTTTATATAGCGCTTTTCACAACAAGGTTGCCCCAATGCGCTTTACAGGATTGTAAATATCTGAACTCCATTACAAAGAATGTAATTTTTTTTCCCATGTCTGGAATAAAGCTACGTTTTCACATACTACACACTCAAAGTCACACTTCACCAGTGGCGGTGACCCATGTCCATGGGTGCCACTGATGTTTAAGAAAAACCAAACATTCTAGAAATGAGATTCTCCTGTTTAACTTAATTGTGCTCAGTCTGTTTTCTGTCGCCCTATATTAAAAAGCAGTTTTACTTTCATAAATTTTTGCGCGGATTAAAGTATTTATCTGAATCATTTAGAAATTAAACTCGAGTTTAAAACAGAATAGTAAACTGACAGCAGTTTCAGAGTCATCCAGAGACACCCATGTCTTGCTGCGTAGCCTCACTGTTATGTAAGAGGGTGTTCATTAAAAACACTTTTAAGGGATAACATGTGTTGCGGGTGCCTGTTTGGGCCCACTGCATGCTGGGTGTGTGTCTAACAGCTCACTGCTTCTCAGACAGCTGGAGCGTGGTCTCTGCGAATTCAAGGAAGAAGCCTGTTTTCTGTTTGCTGATGGCCCTTTTTTTAACATAACAAAGGGGAGCGCATGGCCATGGTTTGCATTTGGTGAGGGAGGAATGTAGATTGTTGGGTTTTATGTGACGGGGGGTGGGCGCTGTGGAACGTCAGGAACCCTTCTGCCCTTTTATTGACGTAGGGGACAGATTTATGAGATGGGTTGAGGTTATGTGAGCCCGTTCCCTTCTAAGAGAGCACCCCCCTCTGAGCGTGCGTGTTGCATGTGGTTTTAGGGCCGTGTCCACCTTCTGGATCGCCAACCCGAACAATAACCTCATCAGCAACGCTGCAGCAGGCTCTCAGGTACGACGACTGGCGCAGGCTGCATCAAAGGAGGCGCTGAGGGTCACGTGGCGAGAGTAATTTAATAGATATACGCAAAACAATATTTTCTTTTGAAATTAAAGATTACAGAAGGCTTATGAAACCTCTTCTATAGCTGTTTGCCCAGACTTGTAGTCTCAAATAGGACAAGCCAACACACACAATATTATTAACTGCTTACTCATGTTTAGAAATCTTTGGAAAAGGATAAGAATAGATTCACACTACCCCCCTAGAAACCCAGGGACCCCTGGAGTAGCTAGTACTGTAAATTTGTGAAATCGAGTTTGAGTTGTAATAACTTGAGTCACATCATGGTAGTGACTGACGCCGAAGGACAGCAGACAGCCGAGGCTGTGTGTTACACATTAAATATCACTTATCGTAGCTTATTGTTTGTTGTGCATCCACTCTGTAAAGTAAGCAGAGCCGCTGTCGGGGGCTGGGGTGTCACGTTTCTGCTTGTCGTTTAGGATGCTGGTATCTGGTTTGTCTTCCACGCGGCCTCGACCGGCGAATCCCACGGGCGTGTCCCCGAAACGAGGGCGGAGCTCACCCCGCTGGGGGTCTTCTATAACAACAGGGTGCATTCCAACTTCAAGGCAAGGCTGACCCTTGGAGCTCGCCGCGCAACCCGCAACTCGAGCAGCTGCGGCCACTTTTAAGCTGCCTCGTGTGCGGCTTGACACCATCTGTCTCCATTTTGGTCCCAGAGTGAAATGCATCTTTAAAACCACATCGCTGAGTGAAAAAGCTTTGCCGTCACATGTTGGACAGTTTATCTGGGAAAGGATTTCCTACGGTGTACCCTAACCACACAGAGTGAAGTCTCTAGGAATGGTCTTTAATTTTCGCTATCGTTTAACATTGGGAATATAAGTTCCTGGGCGTGTTTTGTTTTTTATTTTCAGACATAATGTGAATTTGTCATTATTAGATTAACAAATAGATAATTGCATTTTGGTGGGTAACCATAACCATTGTATTGAAATGGTTTATATTTTAGATGTTTCTCTGTCGCCTCTGAGGTGTCGGTAGGTGTTTGAGATGATTGTGCTGATTGCTGCATGTAGGATGAATCTCTTTGGATAATGCGATGCAAGTTTAGCTGGTGGACTTGTAGAGAGCTATACATCGTGGGTGTAGTGTTTCACCACACTGCAGGGGAGATGTACCCACTTTGTGTCTCCTCTGAAGGACCGTTGCTTCACATTCCCCCCCCCCCCCCCCCCGGTTTCAGGCTGGCCTGTTCATTGACAAGGGTGTGAAGACCACAAACGCAAGTGCTGCTGACCCTAGAGAGTACCTGTGCTTGGATAACAGTGCCAGGTGAGGACTGCGTGTAGGTGGTTTGGGGCGGTCTGTGCTGGAGCCTCCCATCTAGGATGAGCACTGACAATGTGAGGAATGAAGACCATCAGCCATTTGTAAAACCTACAGCACTCGCGCACAGAGAAAGGAATGAGCTACTCTGCCATTCACTCTGCGCCCGGACCATACTTCATGTTCATATTGGGAATGTTCTTAAGGTTGCCTTTAAACTTTGTGCATTATCCAAAATTTTATAAAAATTTACCTCATTTGTATGTAATGAGCTTCATGTATGTTTGTCCAGCCTGCTCCACTATGGAGAATAATACTGTACTTTTGCATTAGAATTGGAAGATCAGTGGTCATTGTTGACACACCACAGCACACAACAACAAAAGGTCTCCTCCTGCATTTAACCCATTTGTGACATTGTGACATGGCAGGGGGCAGCTGATTCAGCACCCAGGGAGCAGTGCTGGGGGGCGGTACCTTGCTCAGGGAACCTCAGTGGTGCCTTGCTGGTCAGGGATTTGAACCTATAATCTTTCAATTACAAGTGTGATTCTCTAACCATCAAGCCACCACTACCCATGTACTGTGTACTATAACATATACTTTTAGCTTAAATGGCGTCATTCTCATGAACCATGTGTCGATAGGAGAGTGGTGGTAATTGCCACAAACCTTACGTTTTGAACTAAATAAATAATTCTGTAAGTAGGTTTCACATCTGCAGGTTTTGTTTATCATTCTGATTGATTTTTATTTATTTTTTTTTTTTTTAGTTGTCCGTTCACTCTAGTATAGGCCAGTATTTGCAAAGCACAGTTCCTGCCGCAGTACAAAAACACACTGTTGGGGTCTGCTGTGCCATGAGAGTCCTGTGATATGCTCTGGCCCAAATGTGCGAGAAGCGAATGTAGCTGCCCCCTTCCATTGTAGGCGGGGTGAGACCTCTCATCGCCCCAAAACCTGTGCTGAACAAAAAACTCGCCACCACTCTGCAGCCCCCGTCCTACTCACTCAGCGGGATCTGGCCAGCACGCCGTACCGCTCGTGGCCAGACAGGAAGAGCATCTGGCGGGAGGATCACAACGCCCCTAAAGCAAACTGCGCCTCGTCCATACCGGGGGCCCATCAGTCCCAGTTCGTTTACAGAGAAAACAGGCCTCCGGCGATGGTTTCCATCACGTGTTTTTCTGGATATGGAATATCTCAGAAGTTCCTGTTGGGACTTTGAAATTAGCTCTGGACACATGGTTCACTTTAGACAGACTACCAAGTCACATCTTTACAGGGTCGGGGCAAAATCGAATTATCCATAAATGTCGAGGCCTGGTGATAAGCCAGCGATAAAAATGATTTATACCAAGACTGTTAGCTTTTTTTTTTCTGTCCTGTGTCGCGTTTCTGTATTTCATATTTCACTCTAGATGTAGGTTCGTTTGAAGGGTATATTTTTATTGTAAATTTTGCTTTTTTGTAAGAATGTGAATGGTGTGTGTGTGCGCCCTGTGATGGGTTGGCGCACCATCCTGAGTTGTTTCCTACCTTGTGACCGTAGTCTCCGAGATATGCTCCAGGCCCCCTGCAACCCCGAATAGGATAAACAGTTACAAAAGATGGATGGATGTAAACATTATTATATTAAGACTTTTTTTGTGATTAATCTTTGCCCATATCTTCCCCATCCAGCGTCTAATTTTGAAGAAACTGTTCAACCAAATATCTCTTATTGTCTGAATTTGTTACCATTCCCACTGTAGATTTCGACCTCATGAGAATGCAGACCCAAAGCGGCCTCGAGTCGTAGCCGTTATTGACACCCTGATCTCCTTCAAGAATAATGACTTGGGCGCCTGGATCCGTGGTGGGGACATCATCATCCAGAACTCCGGGTGAGTGATGGAATCACTCATTGTAAAAATGACAGACGCCATCCTTCAAGCACTTGACTGGTGTGGCCGGGAAACAAGGTCCCTTCATATAACAGTGGGAGAAAGGAGAATGTTCCACAAGATGCCCTTTCAGCAGGATTCAGTTAAAGATGGCTTCCCAAATTTTAGATTCTGTCCAGCTGGCCGTACTTATTCTTAGCTTTTTACTCCGTCCGATCTGGGCCAGCTGGGTTCCATTAAAAGAGGAGACTATTAGCCTGGGGGTAGGTGATTATGCACAAGGGGGGAAATGAAAAGCACCAGAACACAACCTTAACAGGGGGGGTGGGTTTCAACCTTAACTTTTCTACTCAACCTTGTCTGTCCTGTTGTGAATAAATCTCTCTTCCTCCTCTCACCTTATGCCACCAAAACAGTGTACAGACTCTCCTCTACTTACGAACTTTCAGCTTACGAACTTTCAGCTTACGAACTTTCAGACTTACGAACGAAGGGGACTGTAAGTCCAAATTGTGTTCCTTGGCTCCTGTTTCCTGTCCGCAACATCAATTTTTTTTTCTGCGCACCAATTCCTCCTAGTATGACTTCTGCCCACTACTCCCGCCGCACAGCAGCGTAGCGTGCGTACTCCCAGCATACTAGTTCTTTGTACTTGCGTATACCCGTAAAACGATGTTGAATAACGACTTGCGTTCTGAACTGCTGTTCGTAACTTGAAATGTTCGTATCTCATTCCTAAGTAGAGGAGAGTCTGTTACTGAAACTTCTTAGTAAATGTTACATGTTTTCAAGCAGATGTCGATTTTTGTTACGGTTGTATTTTCTCTGCTCTACATTGTCACTTATAGTTTAGTTATACTTTTCGTGGCTGTCAGATTGCATCAAAATCCTAGTCAGAAGTATGATATTGAAAATGAGTTCAGAAATATGGACATACAATAGAATTCACACAACAAACACACAATATGCTGTCATACTGCTATAATGCATTTTTACTGGTAAGTTTAAACCATTAAACCTCTGGAAATGGCTATTTAAACAAATTACTGTCGGTGTTGTAGTCAGTCAAAGTAAACTTTGTCATCTCTGCTATATACTGTACAGATACATAGAGAGACAAGATGACGTGGCTCCAGTTTTTTCAGTGCAGACGAGAGAAAGACATGTAACAAATAGGCACGTGGTAAACATAGTAAATAAATATAAGGTATACACTAACATATTGGAAAGGTTTGTTTCAATCATTTTTTGACTATTAAATTGACTTCACTGATTTGTCTGTCTTAGGGCAGAATTATATTTTATTGTTTTATCTTAATACAGAGAATTTGTTTGAAGGTCATATTTTAGACTCTTAGTCATGCTACTGGTAATGGAGAAAATTTTTGAAACTGGATAAAAACAAATTGATAGGTGGTTTCAGCATAGATAGATGGACTTAACAAATTTTTGTTCATTATTCTACATTGTTTCTTTGTTACATTTAACAGCATGTACTTTAATTCCTTTTTAATATGTGTAATTATGTCCAGCTTACTGGGACTTGTGGCTCTCTTTAGCAGAAATGCCAGTACTTTCATGTTCTGTTACTACATGTTTTGCTTAATAAATTAGCTTATAGAAGTTATTATTCATACTGTCCTGACATAGATGTGACTTTCTGATTACATTTGTTTAAATCATCTGTTTTGTTTTGCCCTGCTGGGGATGTAGGTCTGAATTAAGGTTGATATTGTGTTGTATTTTTGAGGGACCCCCTAATGAATGCAGTATGTTTACTTTGGCAGATTTGCAGACAATGGAGTTGGACTATCATTTGCAAGGTATATAGTTTTGATGTGCCGTGTTGTGAGGTGCATTGTATTTGTATTGATGTCATTTGAAGCTCTAAATTAGATATGGTTAGAATGTTTTTTATATTGTAAGTTTTGCAGTATAGTGGTTAAAGTACATGTGTCACATAATGGGCCTTTTCTAGAACATCAGTATGGTGATGCTCCTGCAGTCATCTCTGGGCCCTTGTCCTTATCTCTGGCAAAGCAGCGCGTGTTTGAATTGTACCCCAGCTGGAATTTTGGCAGCAGCATTTTAAGGATGTTCTCCTACACCCGGACTCAGTGATGGCAGTTATCCAAAAGACGAAGGTTCCAGCCAGGAGGTCTCCCAGTCCCTCTTTGTGGGCGAGAGCAAGAACCGCGGCTTCAACGGCGGGCAGAACAAGTACTGGGGAGTCGGCGGGGCGGATGGCAAGATGAGGACGCTGCCCAGGAACAAGTGAGCTGCCGCTGACAGCCGCCTCCCAGCCCCCTGCTGACAGGAAGCACTGCGTGCATTGACGTCCTGTCGCTAGAGAACAAGTGAAAATGGACTGGCCCCATACCTCTGACTGTTTACTCACTGACCTGTCGTTCCCTCCCCAGTCGTACACGGCCTTGTGCCAAATTCAGTAGTGGCATGAGAATATGTCCTACTAGATGCTGGTTTTCAGAGAAACTTGTGTGTATCCCCCCCGTCGTAGGCTGAACTGTTTCCAATTACATCTAATCTGCTTCAGCTCGGAGGAAAGCATCCAGTGGTGTAGTCATATTGGCAGGGAATGTAAGCAGCCCCCCCCCCCCAGGAGGACTGCTTACTCAAAACCTGTTGACTAATTTGTTCCCTTTTGGGTTTACTAGAGGCGGCAACTGGGGAAGGCCCTAATTCTTAGGTCGCTTAGTTTGCTTGGTTGACCTGTGTAACCGAAACAACTATAAAGCTTACAAAGCTGGAGACAAAATTCAAGTCCGGTAGCTGTACAGTGTCCTGTTGTCTGCCTGATTGTCGCCAGTCAGTCATATGTGGTCGGACTGTGGCAGTTACTCATTTTACGTCTCTGCTCATTGGTCCTCGCTGCCCCCCAGGACCTTTCCGATCCGGGGTTTCCAGATCTACGACGGCCCAGTTCGCCTCACCGACAGCACGTTCAAGGGCTATGTCCCCACAGCCGATCGCTTCACCAGTGCCGTGGGCTTCAACCTGAAGAACGCCTGGCAGCTCACACCGCGGAACAACCTCTCGGGCCTCTCCTTCCATCCCAGAGTGCGTAGCCCACCGCGTCCGCCTTACCCCCCCGGCTGCTGTATCTTGGCTTTAGCCTCCAGTGGTCCCCCCCACCTAACAGCAACCTAATGTTTACAGGCATCTCACTAAGTAGACTATAGCAGCTGTGATCATTTTAATCATTAGCATTTAAATTTGTATGTATGAGGCACGTTTTAAGATGAGTTATTCAACGACTACACTTTAAAAATCTTGTGATTTGAAGGATTTATATACGTTCATTTATTTTTTATGTTTTCTCCCCCAAAGCCTTGTTGCTGTAATAACTTACTAAATTTCACCAAGCATCTGTCCCTCCTTTGGGATAAGTTATGCATTTTTCAAATGAAACGCTGCTTTTCAGTTGACAACATATATTATTTGCTGACATTTCGTTGTTGAAAGTTGAGTTTGATTAGTTTTGAACAAGATATTTGGCCAATGTTATGGGAAAAGAGTGAGCTTAAGAATGGTCAGATTGGTCTCCTCAATTTTCATATTTCTGACCTTCAACCAGAGCTGGGTATCTTCTCTCTTTATTGGGAAAACCTCACGGGAAGTTGGCTTTTATTGCGGTAACTAAAACTTTTAACAGCCCTGACAGCCACATGTTTCAACTCATTCTAAGCAACACTGTCACTTTTCTTCAACGTTGCTGCCTAAATATTACCTCCATCATATATTAGTGCAGTTATTTTCGTCATAATGAACAAAGGTGTTAATCTGTCCAATCTTGCCTGAGCTCTGCAATTTGGCTAAAATTATTAAAAATGTATAGAAAAGAACAGCATGTAATGTAAAGGCAGTCCCCAGGTATGAATGAGAAATCTGTCTTTAACTTGAATTTTTAGGCAAGTTGTAAAAATAATACAGTACATAATAGTTAATAATAATATTAATAATGCATTATTTCTTATAATAATACAGAATAATGTAGTAATAAAAGTAACTACATACTGTACTGTTCTGCACCTCGCTGCCGACACGCAGTATTTTCATGTGCGTCACAAAGTAACGTTTGCGTTCATTATAGTGAAGCATTGCATTTAACCAAAATTGTTTGTTCATAAGTAAGTCAGCCTGTAACTCATTGAGTTGCATTATATCTGATGGTTGATGAAATTAACAACTTTTCGGGGTCCCCGGACAGGAAGGCCTCAAGGCGTTCTTTGGGAAACCTGGTCAATGGTTTGAGGACAACGATCTGGACGGGGATAAAAATTCAATTTTCCACGATGTGGATGGTTCAGTGACGGGCTATCCGGCCTCTTACGTGGCGAGGATGGACAACTTCCTCATCCGCCATCCCGAGTGTGTCAACGTCACCGAGTGGAACGGGGTGATCTGCAGCGGAAGGTATTCTCAGGTGAGGATCGTCTCATATGGTACAAAATGAGTTTTAATGTTTTTAATTTATTTCTCCTGTTGATTAATTTTATGACTCTTTTAATTTGTGTTTTGATGCCAATTTGTGTTTTAGCCTTTAGCTGCATACTGTGGGTCCCTCTACAGCAGATGTTACCTAATCACTTATAAATATTCTGATTCTAAATATTAGGTCAAATTAAATTGATGTTGGTCATTTAGAGGTTTCTTGTTAACATTCATTATTGTGACTTTTGAGTCCATCCAGCTGGTTGGTTCATGTTTGTCTGCCCACTGTGCTCTTCCTGAAGACGATCTGTGCCGTAACCCAGAATGACCCCCCCCTACCTGCCCAGGTATACATTCAGACCCAGGGAGCCTCGAATGTCAGCGTTTCCATTGCCAGGGATGAGTACCCACAGAAGCCCATGTTGCTGAAGGGAATCAACAGCCCTGGGGCGTCCTCACAGCAGTACCAGCCGGTGCTGATGATGTCGAAGAGCTACATGGTGCACTGGAACGGGCGGGCCCCGCGCGAGGTCGTGCTGTCCCTCATCAATTTCGACAAGTGAGTAGCGTTTTTACCTTTAATAACCCAAGATTCAGTGTTTCTCTCATGATTGAAGGTTAGAATATGAATACAGATGCTCCAGGACTTACGATGGTGTTTGGTCCTAACAACTATGTCATCAGTGAGACATTATAAAGTACTGAAGTACAAGCGTGTTTCGTTAGAACTTTCCATTTCTCCCTTTGTATGTCATTGCCTAAGCTGTGCTAATGGTGTCGTCAAAGCTGAGGTGGTAACGTCACGGTGCCGTGTGCTGAGGGGCTGACACTAGATCTAACAACCATCCGCTGCTACTCAAGGATTATTTATCACGTTACTTTTTGAATGAACTCTTTTGCATGTTTTGGTTTTGCCCCTTCAGAGGAGACTGGGTCCAGGTGGGCCTCTGTTACCCCACCGACACCACCTTCCACGTCATGTCTGATATAAATGACCGTCAGAGCAATATTTTCGACAACATGGAGGACTACCGCTCGGCGGGTTCCCTGGATGAGCTTGAGAAGAGCCCCCTGGATCGGAAGTACTACTTTGACAGCGTCTCAGGGTGAGGGGCTCATTTTTCACCCAAAGATTTCCCCATAACCCCAGCCGCCTCAGACTAATTGAATTCCACGCAAGTGAAGACACTTTTTTTTATAAACACTAAGTGGGATTCAAGCAAGGATATGTAAGATGAACTTGCAGTGATATTGAGAGTGCAGCCAGTTTCCTCAGTGTTGTATCAGTTTCTGCTTCCTGCCGTACACGTGAACAAACAAAAACACAAAATCCCAACACATGTCTCAGCGGCTCTTCATTTGTTCCTGAATTTAATTATCATGCGCCCCCCTCCTTCCCCCCCCCAAAAAAAAACCTAACTTTTTTTTAATTGCATATTGAACTATGCAACTTGTCACCTTTTGTCTTTTGATGTTTTCATACCCATGATGCCACTGTGGATTTTTAATTGTAGATCTTTCCCGTTGTGATAAAGCTGGCAAACTTTACGTGATTCTGGGGAGTCCCGGTAAGGTCACAGTTTGAAGCTGCTCATCAGGATCTTACCAGCTATAATTCTTTAGCCGGAATTAGTCAAATAGACACGTGACCAGGCTTGTGTGTTGGCAGTGTTTTCTATCGAATTTTAATTGTATTTCTTTGAAACACATTCTTATCGCTTAGTTATTGCTTTTCATTTCTGTATTGTGATATGACAGTTTAAAGTGTAGTTTAACAGCTCTAACCTCTGAGATGCTTTGTTATTTTTAAGTCGGAAATGGTCAGAATCATATTTTATGGATATTGCATGTGGGTGTGTTTTGTTTAAAGTGTGTTCACAGCATTTAATGATGTTAATTTGACATCTTAAAATCTCCCTCAGATCTTTCTCCATTCAGTTTGGAAAGGTAGCAAAGCTCTTACTTCCCATCTCCCCTTAGCGTTACGTTGCCATCCTAACCTACGCTGTTGTCTAGAGCCGTCCTGTGTGGGTAATCCAGTGTGCCAGAGCTGACTGTAAATGCAGTCGGATGGGTAATCCCGTGTGCCAGAGTTGACTGTAAATGCAGTCGGATGGGTAATCCAGTGTGCCAGAGCTGACTGTAAATGCAGTCGGATGGGTAATCCTGTGTGCCAGAGCTGACTGTAAATGCAGTCGGATGGGTAATCCTGTGTGCCAGAGCTGACTGTAAATGCAGTTCGGATGGGTAATCCAGTGTGCCAGAGCTGACTGTAAATGCAGTTCGGATGGGTAATCCAGTGTGCCAGAGCTGACTGTAAATGCAGTTCGGA
>JAODJX010000042.1:11254406-11265035 GCA_026776945.1 Isichthys henryi
TGGGTAATCCAGTGTGCCAGAGCTGACTGTAAATGCAGTCGGATGGGTAATCCAGTGTGCCAGAGCTGACTGTAAATGCAGTCGCATGTTGTTCACTGAGCAGTAGCTGCTTTTACTAAGTAACATAACAGAAAAACCTTAGTATGAAACATACAGTAAAACTGCATTTTGTTATGAACCTACGTTAAGTATAAATAAATGCCGTATTAAAAGATCCAATTTTAATCATTCATGAAATGTTTTGAGGTCATGTGAACAGCAAAGGGACCCCTGCATCCCAGTTCTTACTGCTAAAGTGGATACCTCTGCATTATCAGAAGATGCACTTCAAAGTGCCCTGTGACTTTGAATTTGGTTGTTATTAATGTATATGGGGTCAAAAGATCTGAAGAATAGATGGCAGTGTCGAGGGGCTTAGATTTGGCATCCTTAATCCACACATTTTTAAGAAATAATTTTAAATTTTCCAGTTTTTTTTTTTTTTTTATCACATTGTACTACGTATCATTTCTGAGTATCTGGCTACCAGTCTGCAATAACAGGAAGCACCTAGAGGTATTAATATCCTTTTGCACAACTTCACAGCTCTTCACCCCTTATAAGCAATTTGTTTCAACTTGAAGGGAGCAAAAATGTGGACTGTCTGGGAGGGAGCTCAGAAGGAGCAAAAACATGGACCGGCTCTGGGTTCCCCAGAACCGAATTGGGAAACACTGGTTTAGGGGCATAGAATGTCAGATGTTGGTGTTGGAAATTAAGTATGACTTGTGAATGGAACGGAAGCACTGGAGATGTAATGGTGGAGGATCATTCTGGGAGATAAATCACCAGTTCCTGCTGGTGTTAGCTTAATGGTTTTTGTTTGGGAGATGATTTGAACAGCATAGAAAATCCAAACTGTATCATGTTTGAGCTAATGATAAGAATGAGACAAATACTCTGTTACCACTAGTGGCGGTCCCTACAGGTATCATCCCTGCTGGAGTTTTGTTGTACCAGTTAAACTATTTGCACCACCTGGCTGTCACTTTGGGAATTGCAGGTAGAAGGGCTGAAGAAAGTATAGTAGTCAGGAAAAACCTTTTTGGTGCTTTGAGATGCACTATATTGCAATGTAGAAGGTATAGTGCAATGTCTTATGTCCTGTGAACCTTCTGGATATTAGTCTTATACTCTGGTTCAGGTGTATCAAAGTATAAATGTTTTTATTGCAAATTTAATATGCTGTTGTCCATTTAATCTGTGAAGTCTTGACTATGACTGATGTTCACTGTCTTTTTCATCTAACGCAAATGCCATTTTAAACACTGACACCTGTTTGTTTCCAGACTTCTCTGGCTGTCCCTGCGGGCGAGGCAGAGCCGGGAAGGGCAGAGCTACTGCTCCAGGAAGGGCTGCGAGAGGGTCAAAGTCACTGCCACCACAACCTCAAAACAAGCTGGCAACTGCATGGCTAAGGCCTACCCCAAGTATGCCAAAGCTCCACAAGCCGAAGTGCCAATGCCCAAGCTGATCACGGCACCCTGCAGAAACTGCGGCTCCTCAAAGGTACCGGCCAGCCGTCAGCAGCCCCACCTGTACGTGGGCCCGGATTGACCATATGGGCATTTGGGGACTACAGCCTCAGTTGGGGGCACCAGGCAGAGCAACCCCCCCAGGTCCCATACATGAATGTCTTTTCACAAGTTAATGTGATATAATATCTGATATATTTAATATGATTGTATTATTATTTTAATACAGCACTGACTGAAAAGCCAATGTAACGTTTTCCCCATGTTAGACGCATTTCTGAATTTCGTTAGCATTTCCCAGGGACACTTAATACTCAATCTAGTCCTGCTTTTCACGTACTTCTATTTTACGGCTTGAAACGGGAAGTGCACAGATCTATTTGTATTAGAGCAAGGCTGCTTAAGTTCAGATGTGAACTGGCTACGTATCATAAAGAGGGCAGTATCACTTCTGTATCCAAAATCATTTCCAATGTCTGGTTACAATAAATGTCTCTTTCAGCTGGTCTTCACAAATGATCCTGGAAATACCTACCTCCAAGTTCAGATCAAGTCACTCAGCCAGCAGGAAGTGGAGAAGGGCGATACAGACTCATTCGTCGCCGTAAGTATCATTAGTGCCTTGTGACCATTTATAGGAATGCAGGTAATGCGTAATAGAGATGAATGAGGAATTGCTATGGTAAAACTGTTATGGTAAAAGCTCTTTTGCTGAGGTCATATTATTAGGAAGTCTGTGGTGGCTGAGTTGTGTAGCTGAATCCCCCTGAAATAAAATGCAAATGTGAGTTGCTTACCAGACATTGTGCTTCTGATTCTGGTAGATTTGTCTGGGCTCCTTAGACAGTTGCGGTATTCTCTGAATCCTGATAGTCTTCTGCAAGTGTCTCTGCTAGATCCTAAAACGTTCCTCGCTTCTCTGTTGAGGTGGACGGTGAGAAGTTCTCCTTCACAGAGCCTGGTTTCTTCTGGGTCACTGTGGATGCTTGTACTGGTAAAGTCACAAAGAAGTCATTTTTCTCCAAGCTGGACTCTAGAATGGAACAGTATTTAAACAGTGGGATCCCAAAGAGGTGAGTGACTAGTCTGGGAACTTTTATAAAAATGTATAAAAGACAAAATTAACTGCTGGTTTGAACCACATAAATGCTTGTTCAATTATCTTGTAGCTTTGTAAATCATATTTTAGTATTTTGCCTTGATGCTGTAATGGCATAATAGATTATTTTCACAATTTATTTAAGGGAGAGTGAGAAAAGTTTACGGGACTTAGAAGGCACCAAATGCTTGTTTTGAGGAATTTCCATAAATTCTTTCAAAATGCATCAACTACTTTTCAACAAGTATCAGTCTAAGAGAACTTTGTCTCTCCACAATCAAAGCTCCATTGTTCTGCTTGCAACAAGAGGACAGCTTGATGGTCAGGGTGAAGTTGCACAGTACCTGGTTGCTTTGGGAACAGCTAAAGCAGCAGATTTGCAGAAGAAAGGTTTGTGTTTGTCTGAGACATCAAGTGTTGTATGGGGTATCTCAAAGGTCTTGCTGATTGTTGTACTTTTTTTTCTCCCACAGAGAGCTTGGTTTTTTTTGGATTCCAAGGTTCTCGTGTCATACCTCCTTGGGCCGGTCTGTTTACTCCCCAAGAGGCCGGGAAGCTGGAAGTTCTCGAGAAGTATGTTCCTCTGGGCCTTGAGGAGTATGGTTGTGCACAGGCCGAGAAATCAAAGCAGAAAGATCTGGAACTTCTAACAGAAATTTTAACCAAAGTATGAACTTTTCTAGCAAATGTGAAAACCTAGAATGAATGTGAACTCAAGATTGAGCTTAATTTATAGCAGAAACGTTTACGGTGTATAGAAAGGGTTTTTTTTTTTTTTTTTAAATGTTGCACTTTCTTCAAGACAAATTCTCAGCCACAACCAAAGCCGCATCAGCAAAGAGAAATTGAGAAGAAGAGTTTAATCATTTTAAAGCCAGGCTATTGATGTCATCCAGTGCCTTTTACAAAGTTGGAAAAAACTATTTTTGGTCATGTGAGATGATGAAAACCTGACAGAGAACATTTTACCATCTTCAAGAATTGCTTGCAATTTTGCACATCTGTCTTTGACAGTTAAATACACCGCAAAAGAACTCTGTATCCTTAAATGTCACTTGACCTAAATTATCAGAATAACAGGCTGTTTTTCTTTCCTCTGAAATTCCAGCCACTTCATCTGAGTTTTAGAGGTGATTAATGAACTGAGTTTATGTCATGAAATGTTTGTCATTTTTTTATTTTTTTTTTAGGGGTGGGGAAATGATCACATTCATGTAATTTAAAAAAAGATTTCTCTCAGTGTACAAAGTGATCTGTATACAGTGCCTTTAAGCAACTAGAGCAGGGCTCTATATTGTGGAGTTAGCAGTTATTTTGTGGATGGCACCAAACTGCACTGTTGGCTCAAACCCGATAATACTGTCCTTTTCACCAGCTGCTATGCCTCAAGTGGTGCTGTTGCAGAAATTTAAAGGCGACTATTTTGAGAGAGAAACGTACCCTGAACCTCTGTCTTTCATTGTGAGCTTGCTGTTAGGCGTCACCTGCTTCTTAACCACTGAATTGTGAATTTTTATATATATTTTTTTTTTCTTCCTATCATATTATGTATTTTAAAAGACAAAAAATGGCCCTGTTTGTTTTGCCATCTGAAGTTGCTCCTCTTGAATCATCTCACTGTCAGTAGTTCAAGAGCTGTTTCACTTGTATGTGTAATGAATGTTTTATATATTTGAAAATGTTTTAAAACAGTAAATGAGTTTAATTCCCTCTAGCTTATTTTATTACTTTTAAATGCTACGTGATATTGAACAAAGTGGAAAATGATAAATGTTGAAACTTTTATTAAGAAAAGTAAATGTTGCCCTTTTATTGTATTAAAATTGTTTTCAGTTGTCAGGGTATATGTGTGCTTTTAAAGTTACTCAAACCAGCATGAAAATATCGACAAAAATGCAATAAGGTGATGGTGCGAGACAGGATATAATGCTTAGGGGCAGAGTTGGGTAATTCAGGTCCAGAGAATAAAAGTCCAGTTGAGCATAAAGAGTCATAGTCACAGAATACTTAACTGCTTGGTTAAAACAAATCCTGGTCTGGACCTAAATTACCCAACTCTGCGTACGGGTGTGTGTGGTAGTTTGGATTCAAGCCCTAACCTCAGAAATCTCTCGAGATCCAACATTTATCACGTAGCCCGTGATTTTATGCAAGGAGCTACACGTGTTGGTGTTGTGCCCGGAAAAGGGCTATTATGATAAAACGATTAACATCGGTTTTACATGGGGGTGAAAAGCATATTATATCATATATGCAATAATACTTTTTACACAGTATGAAAAGTACACATTTTTTCCCAAATATTGCCAATGTGCATCTAACATTAAATGTAACTTCTTTCCCATAAACGCCGCTCAACTGAAAGGGTTCTAAAAGTATCGCTTCGCTTTTGCAGCATTGCATATAGTGTATTTATGCTGTTAAGAGTAAACTAACCGCTACTTAAGCCCTTTAACGTTGAATTAAGACGCTTTGAAATCGAAAGCTGATTTCCCCCCCCCCCCCCATTTTTTCATAGCTTCCCCACAGTACCCTTGTATTATCGGTCATTTATTGCCTTTGAAACATCCGATTTGTTCAGGTAAGACCAAGGAAAATAAATGCGATGTGATAACCCACCATCTGAACACACGATGAAAGCACAAAAAGGACAGAATGCTTTAAGTATAGTAAATTCAACTTATAGGTAAAAGTTAGTTCCGATTACCAGTGAAAGCAGAATTATAGGCCTCCAATATGCCACAGACGAGGCCCAGGTCACTAAATACACCCTTAATAAACATACTGGTAGTTAGTCTGCATGGTGTTATACAGCGTTTTACCTATGTAAGTAAAAACAATGTCGACTGAATCCAGTTGACTTGCATCAGGGGGCAACGTATACTGACGCCGTTTTTATTTTTATTATAATTTAAGTTTATTGAATTCTGGCCACTAGGTGGAGTTGTAGTACCATAACACTAACGTTCGTATTCCCTTATTCATAAAGGAGTATTAAGACGTGTTTGTAATGACCTTTTTCTGCTCCTGTTCTGGCACATAGTGGCGTGAGAGTAATCGTGTAGGTGTGACACTTAGTAAGTTGACGGTATGCAAAAGTTTCTGGCAGTGAGTGGGAAGAATATTTTTATTAATGCTTTGACGCACAGAATTGCCACTGTCGTGAAATTATTGATATGTATTATTTGAAAAGTGATCTTTTTAGAGGGGGTGCACACCATAAATTATTGAATTTTGGCTACTCCGATGTAGAGAGTTGTCACTGGGGAACAAACACGCCGCCTGAAGGATGTGTTCCCTCTGCCGCTGCCTGTAATTGATCTTGGGCTTCTCTGTGACCGCCATCTGCGGTCTGGAATTAATACTCATTATCCATCAGGCCTGTGTGTTTCCGGCAGACTGCCTCGTAATAAATCAGATCCGGAACAAAGACGATAAATATGCAGTTTCGTCAGGATTGCCACGTTTTCGTAAATGAAGAATCTGACAGTTGGACTGGAATTCAGGAGTTCATTTGGCAATCTTTGGAATTTGAATGTCGATGCCTTTCTTCTTATTAAATTGTAATCCACCTGTGGTGTAATGGGTTTGCAGTTTGCTGGCAGCTTCCATCTGCCCTTTTGTTGCATTTTGTACTCATTGACAGTTTAACTGAAGCAGGTGAAGAAGTGACTTGAGTAGAGTAAGAGAAGTTGAGGAGGATGGATGTAGTGATTAGGTGAATTTTTGAGCAACATTCTTCTAAATGTGGTTGAGTCCACCGGTTGTCTCAAACACTTCTCAATGGTCTAATGTACAGGGGGTGGACAAAATACCATAATCACTACTGAAAAATAACATTTACTTTGAAATAAATAATTCATAATTGCAGACCCAGATATGAAGCTCTGTCATATTAGGCTGAACACCAATTAGCTGTTGATGTCAACTGTGGCAGAGGCAGTTGGACCTTTGATGGTAGGACCACAAAAGTATGAACTCGAATCAGCACCTCATTCAGTATTTTGAGCATCACAAAGGTGGAATTTATGGCAGGGCTGCCATTTGAAAACCACTTCTCCTAGGTCATTGCAAACCTGTTCGTGACCTGGTTTGAGAAGAACAGAACTGGAGAACTGAACATTAGTGAGGAAAAAAGTAATGTGGTTTTCATGAGTCATCTTGCACGCCTCAGTAAAGCCCAAAAATGGCCTCAGATCGCCGTCCGTTGGCAGCTGTCCTATGGCAGTCATTAGGTTCACTGATTCTATGGGGGTTTAACAGCCAAGGAACATGAGGCCATACTACCGGATTAAGTGCACTGTTCCCTCATCATGTTCCCATACTCCAATATGGTAGCACCCCCATATATGCCAATTAACCAAATTAAGTGCTTTTAGGAACACCGGGATGGAGTAACATGCCATTTGTTGCCCGGCCCCCCAAACATCAAAATATCATTGGAGTATATGACAGCATTCCAAGAAGACATGAAGCTGTTTTGTAAACAAAGCATCATCCATACTTAGGTATTTGATATATCGGTGTATTGTTAAGGTGTTTCTGTAACTTTCACCCCCACCCCCTCCCCTCCCCATGCAATACAGGCAGTGCCTGGGTTGAGACCATCCAGATCATGCAAATGAACAGACTGCCATAAAGCCAGTTACATTTTGGTTAAGTACAATGGTTGGTAATAACGAACGCACACACTACTTTGTGATGCTGGAGAAAACGTGGAGCGGGTTCAGGGCTTCGTCGGCTCAAGGTACCGTTTAGTTCCCAGTGTAGTTACTTTTATTATTATTGTATAACTATTATTCTTATTATGTACTTTATTTTTTTTCCAGATTTACCAACAAATTCCGTTTAAAGACAGGCGTAGGGAACGGATCACATTCGTAACCTAGAAACTGCTTGGGTACATATGTGCTTAGTGGCCAATTTATTAGTATAAGAACGTTTTTTGTCTCCAGAAGTTCTTCAAGGTTAGATGAGTTCAGAGAAGCTCTTCTGCACCCTCCTGTTGCACTGAGCTGTTATTTTCGCACTTGTGTTCTTTGTTAGCTTTGAGTCTGGCCGTTCTCCTCTGACCTCTTTAACAAGGTGTTTTTCGCAAAGAAACTACATTCACTGCTTGTTTTTTTTTTTGCTCAACACACCATTTTCTTTAAAATCCCAGGAGAGGGTGGCTGTTTCTGAGATGCTCTAACCAACATGTATGACTCCAAAGGTCACACTGTGTTCACTCTTTCTTATATCATGTACCATAGCCTCTCTAATGATTAATTGGACGGTGACCCTCTGGGCCCCCCTGTCCCTGTGCTGTATGTTCGGAGATGCAGGCAGCTTGCGTTACAAAAGCAGGAACACCTGATACACTGGCTGCTTAGTATATATCTGTGTCATATTCATACACTGCTGGGCAAAAAACAAGAAATTATAAAACATTAAGCTTTTAATGGTTTCAACAGCCCTGTGACCCAGAAGGATAAGCGGTTTGGAGGATGGATGAATGGCTTCAACGGCAAATAGAAATGTAATAATTTTTAACACAAAGACTTGTTAATTTGAATCTAATTTCAAGCATTTAAATCTTTCCGTGATTTTATCTTTGCACGTAAGAACACAGTGTGAGTGAGTTTCCCTGCATCCAGCTCTGTCCCCCTGCAGTTCACTGCCGCAGTGAGCTGTGACGAGTGAATCGTGGCACTTTTTTTAGTTCTAGCTAATCATCTGACCAATGATTTCTTAAGACCGTATAAAGCTTAATATTTTGGAATTTTGGTTTTGTCCCATTTTTTTGCTCATGAGTGCGTATTAAAGCAAATATTAGTAATGCATCCTGTTTTTTTTCACAGATTTGTCTCGGATCATTTAAATGTTGTGATTGTGAGTTCATAAACGTTTACGTGAGGTGCAAAAAGCCCTCAGTGAAGATTTTTCACTCGGTTATTAGTGAAAACGTTAGTTATTATTTGTTCACAATGGATGTTCCTCTCTCAGCTTAATAAGGGGTAACGTTTGTTTTAATGGAGGACTTGCAGCCTGAAAAGGTGCACAAATCAAGAGATACAGTATGTTTTGGGGAAAGAGGTTCTGAATCCCACTTGTGTGGGAAAGTGCCTCTTGTTCATCAGGATACGTAAAGTATACATGTTTTAATTATGTTCCTGCTGCAAAATTAACAGCACCTTTGTTTGTGTCTAATTTGCCATGTAATTGTCTATAGTCTGCCAGGAATAATGGCCGAGGGGGTTCGAAACTATTTTCTCAGTAAACAACAGTTTTGCATAAACTGCCACACAATACTATGCAGTCACCATACTAAACTGTCACCATCTCTAGTCCCCATGGACCAAAGGAAGCAAAAATTTCAGAATCGGAATCAACTTTCTTTGCCATGTATAGCTTGAGTACAAGTAATTTGTTTTCCCATCATCCGCGCTGCCTCAGTAATGAGGTGCTAGGGAATAGGGCTGAGCAATATGACGATGCTATTGGTAATCGCCGATATCAGGCAAGGAACTCCGTGTCAGTATCTGACAGTGAGAAGCCTGTGATTATCATCTTTACTGCGGAAGTAGCCTTTGCACAAAGCACAAAGATTTATGATTTGGCTTTCAGTTTAGTATTCAAGTAGCAGTGTAATGATACAATCTACTCAATTTGTGTGGACGCCAGTTCGAATCCAACGGCTATCATATATCCATTGGACCCTTGAGCAAGGCCCCTAACTCCATGTGCTCAGGGATTGGCTGACCTTGCTCTTCAATTCATACCTGCATGCCGCTTTGGACGAAAGCTTCGGGTGAATAAGTAAAGGTGGCATCTTGAAGCATCGCTAGTAGCATTTTTGTCAGTTTCTTACAGTACAGTGTGCTTACTGTCGCTACTAGGTACTGTAAGGGACACACCTACACAGTGCGCCAGAGCAGATGCGTATGTAAACGAGCTGCCTTTGACAGAGCATACAATGGGGCGCTGAGTAAACGGCACCAGCTATGCGGCGCCCACTCACCCAGCGCCCCCGCCCTCCAGTGAAAGGGTATTTGTTTTTCATGTCAACAAACCGGAGCAGTGTGTTCATAATCCTCCCTCGGTGAATCTATACCACCATACTCACCCTCGCTGTTTATCCCGTACACATGTTTTCATTGTTACCATTGTTGCCTATTGATGCCTTTCAAATATACAAGAAATAAGGCTGTACTGGGAGTTACTTGCTTTCAAGGACAGCTTGAATGAAAAGGGGTGTAAAACAAAGTCATAGAAGCTGGTAAGTGGGAGATTAACATTTAAGGTAAATTGATTATTAAATGAAAGTAGCAATAGTGAAAGATTAACTCAACGAGTGCTAACTAGAACTCTATTGTAGAAGAAAAAAGCTCAGGCTAGTGGAGTTTCTCTCATGTACGATTACGAATACATACAGATTTTCAGGAGTAGAAATAAAACAGCAGGAAGGGTTAACATACAATGCTTCTTTGTCCAGTGTGTATGAAGACTAAACAACTAGCATCATTGACTGAGTGACACATCATTGCAACAGTGTTGCACCTTATGGCTGCAGACTAAAACCACCTATGCTGTGAGGGCGTCATTCTGCTTCTTATACTCCTAAGGGACTGTCTGCTTGTAGCTTCTTCGTAACACATGTGCAACAAGTTTGTGACCGTTTTTCATAATTACTACATAAATACTAGTACTAAACATTCTCAGCTGCGTTTACTTTATTTTTTCGGTCCCCACGAGGGGAAACACTGTGAATGCAAGCAAAAGCCTAAAAACTCACTTTTTTTATGACCTTTTTTCCCGTATGGGGAAACTCTGTTTTATAAAAATCTGTAACTGCAATGAAGAAACTAAAAATCTCTTGTATTTTGTTTGGTTACTTATGGTTATAGTCAGGGCAGGGTGTGGGTTAAGGTTGTCATAGTTAGCATTAGCATTTTACCTATAGAAATGAATGAGCGGTCCCCATAAGGATATGATTACACGACTGTGTGTGCGTGTGGGGGGGGGGGGGGTGGGGCT
>JAODJX010000042.1:11333220-11346218 GCA_026776945.1 Isichthys henryi
CCTCTTTTTGTAATTAACCTTATTAATACCCCCTATTTCCAAACTTTAAAATGCATGTACCGGCAAAACGGAAACCTCACTGTTTTGCCCCCCCCCCCCCGTCCTCCTGGTTTTCCTGTCATTACTCATCCTAGCTGGGAGGGATGCCTTTAAAGAAGCCTTGTCTTCTCTGGTGACAGCCGATATCTTCTGAGTGGTGTGCTAAGTTATGGGGGCACTGTGGGGGGGGCGGGCAGGTTAATCAGTCAGGGTATGGGAAATGGCAAAATGAAACTAATAATGAATAATGGATGAATAATGTATTCTCCTAAATTACGTCACATGACTTTGTGCAAGGCTTTGTGCAGGACGTCCCAAACAATTTTTTATTGTTCCCTTCTGATTCAATTTCCCTGTCGGGTGGTGCAGATTCATAAGAGCTTATTACAGCGGCATCCCTGCCTGACCCGTTTCAGGCCCAGTCACTCCCAGACAGCTTTTCCACAGTCCACTTGGACAAGAATGTGTGTCCACATGAAGCGAATTACACCCATCGTAGGGCAGGGTCTTGAGACTGGACGCAATCTCCAACAATGCGTTTATTTGGATGGATTTATTTGGCCCAGACTCAAGTTTACTTCCACCAGTTGGTTACCACTGATATATACACACAATTACTATATATAATGTGCGAATTAGTTCTTGTTATATTGTAAAAATTCTCCCAGTCTCCTACCTCATCCTCTGTATGTCCTACGTTTTTAATGTCTTTTTTGTTATAAATGTAAGAAATGCCCCAGCTCTGGACGCCTCAGAGGGAAGTGACTGAAATCAACACTTAGATCCATGCACCATAGAGCAGGTTTTCTACATTCAGGCAGGGGATAATGGAAAGTAGTCTGTCTGGTCTTCAGGCTGCTCCATGCCTTCCTGAAGCCATGTGCTCCTCTTTAGTTTCCCGTTCATGCTTCGTGGAGACCCTCAGCCACCTCTGCTTCCCTGGCATTCCTCATTTCTTATATGAATGTAGCATTAAAAAAACATTCCCACTGTTAAGGGCTAGTGTAGGTATCATGGGAACTAGGGTGTCTGTTGCCTCTTTCATATATTCTTGACTCACTGCTCCAGTCTTTAAGATCCTTTTATAACCCAGAATGTCTCCTCCGTTTGTGGATGATGGATCTTGACGAGCGAAAGATCCTCAATGCTTCGAAATCTCACATCATTTCTGAGTGAGAAAACAATACACAATCCAGAAAGGACGCGAATGACAATAGGTAAGCATGGCTGCAAAATTATCGTCAAAAGAAAGACAAATGAGGTGGGTAGCCAGAGAGGGAGAGCAGAGGCAATATGCAATGCAGAACAGGTCATTAGAAACTGCATCTCATCTGAATCCCATTAAGAACTGTGAGACTGGTATTATGTACAGTGTATACATGACAGATTAATGGTTCCTTTCTGTAACGTTGTACTTGTGATCTGTTGAGTAAAAGCCATATCCTTTTGGAACAAAGTTAAGGAGCATTTGATATGAAAATCTCTGCCTTGTTTTGTGTGTTACATTGGAAGGGATAGCATTGTGTTTGGAGGAATTGCCTAGTATCAACTTGGTATTTCTAACCAAATGCTCTGTTTGAGTTTAATTTCTCATAATGAATATGATTTGGCGCATTTATGATTTAATTTATTGTAGTAGTAATAATAATAATAATAATAATAATAATAATTAAAATTATTAAGACACAGAGGCCCACAAATTGTCAGGTAGCAAGTAATGGTTTTGCAAAGCCTACACTACCTACGGTCATGCTGTTCCAGAGACTTGTCTAAAGACTGAGCAGAACACATTACTGATGCTAAACTGTAAATTCTTAATTAGGGGTATGATCTAGGTTAAGCGTGACAGGTGTGCTGTCATGAAGCGTGGGATGAAGGACTAAATGGCTGGCTTTGGGCAACAAAGAGGGGTGTATTGAAACAAAAACTGAACAAGGGCTGCAAAACAAATGGGACCACGGGGGATCAAGACAGGAGGACTGGTACAGGGAAGGACACGGGCAGACGGGAGGAGCGACATTAATGACAGCACTGGAGAACGACAAGACAAACAGGAACTATATTGACTATAGGGCAACAAGCAACAGGCGTGGCTCAATAGGGCAACAAGCAACAGGCGTGGCTCAATAGGGCAACAAACAACAGGCGTGACTCAACAGGGCAACAAACAACAGGCGTGGCTCAATTGGGCAACAAGCAACAGGCGTGGCTCAATAGGGCAACAAGCAACAGGCATGGTTCAATAGGGCAACAAGCAACAGGCGTGACTCAATAGGGCAACAAACAACAGGCGTGACTCAATAGGGCAACAAACAACAGGCGTGACTCAATAGGACAACAAACAACAGGCGTGGCTCAATAGGGCAACAAGCAACAGGTGTGACTCAATAGGGCAACAAGCAACAGGCGTGGCTCAATAGGGCAATATGCAACAGGCGTGGCTCAATAGGGCAACAAGCAACAGGCGTGGTTCAATAGGGCAACAAGCAACAGGCGTGGCTCTGCAAGGCCGTGTGAGGGAGGAGACAGGACAGTCAGACAGACATGAGCTGTACATACTGTAACAATATTCTTAATTAATGCCAACACACAGAATATTTGCGTGAAAGACTCCACATGAATAATCTGACCTGGCAGATGGACACCGACAGGATTCATGGTGTTCATGTGTTTCTTTTAATGACAGCAGTCAATATAAAAAATATAAATCTAAAATATAAAAATATTTTTAAAACACGGATATTTTTGTCTGCTTTTCAGGTGGTTGACGCGACATATTTTCCGACGTGCACTCTCGGTCCGCTGGTGGGAGTGTGCTCACCTGTGTGTGCGCGCACGTGTCTGTTCGTGTGCTTTGGGGCGGAACTCCGCCATGCGCGATACAGAGAGCAGAGGAGAATTGTAGACGTGTGACCGTGTAGAGACAAAAATGAGAAGCTGTTGTGTAAATAAGATAAATAACATAAGGCTATTTAGTTTGTTTAATATAAGGACAATGTATAGACCTGTTCTATAGGAAAGATAACCTTAAATGACTTCTGTTGTGATCTGGCGCTATATAGAAAATTCAATTAAGTAAAATTAACTTGACGGGAGGTGCCGTTGGGGGGGCGGGGCGCCCCCCTAATATAATGGTAGGGGAAACACTGTAGTGGTTCCTGGCCAGTGTCTGTAATGCATGAGGGTTTTGTTTGTTCTGTAGACTGACTCTAAGTATGTGGAAATGAACCAGCCTTGCTGGAGAACAATGGTCAGTAAACACACTTCTTGCCTTTGTAGTTCTCTGGGTCTCTGGGGATGGGTTCATATTCTTGAGAAAAGAAAACAAGGAGAACATCAAATTCAGAATGAATTATTGGCTCCAAATGGAAAGCAGCTCTGAAGCAGAAGCAGTTTCCCTTTTAATTGTCTCTTGACATTTGAAGGGAGCTTTTTGAGGAGGGCGATGCCAGACATGGCCTGTATTGTTATTCAGCAGATGTTTGGCATGGCAAAATGTCACATGACTGAATGTGTTATTTACAGGGGGCAAACGATGCCTTAAGTACTCTTTGTGCAAGTCTTCCCTCAGTTCAGTTTTTAATTTAGGCCTGATACAGTGTAAAATGTAAGGGTGTTTTGCTGCTCTTCCCTTTTGATGTTATCCCAACATCAGTCCGTGGGTCTGAATGTTGATAATAAATAATGAACCTCAAGCTGTTCAGTCTTTTGAGCGTTTTCTGCAATGGAGCTGAGTTTCACAGCACCTCCCCCAGCAGACCACACATCCTTCTCTCGACTCCCCTCCCCCCCCCATGGTTACCAGCACCACGCGCAGTTAGATTATCTCCATACCTCTCCAGCCGCGAGATACAAGCGTAATGCCCAAACTTCACCCTTCATCGCACCGTTTTGACCCTTTTCTTTAATGCGATTGTTTAGCAGGCCATGTGACATGAGCAGCTACAGATTGTATACAGCTGACTGATTGGCAATAAGGCGAAACCACTTCAGTCTTTGCACTGCGCCTGCTATAAAGTCTTATCTCCGTAACCCAGACACTGGGAACAAGCGTCCCACATCACCCTCTGCTCCACATATCCTTTGGATTACACAGCTTTCGGCCTTTCGCCAGAACCTGTTTCCTGGCACCCGGAAGCAGCACAGGCCCACTGTGCAAAAAATATATATATATTGAATCCTCCAGAGCTCCCTCTTGGTCTGGGATGTTGCCATTTGGGACTGAGCCACTTGGGACAGTATCAGGAGGACTGTTCAGCCTCACGTGGCCAGTAGGGCCCTCGATCTACAGGAAGCTTGTGGTTCAGTAGCCCAGTTTTAGAACTCCAGCCAGACAGTCATGAGTGCCATATTGAGCAGTGTTGTTGTTGTTGTTTCTGTCCACTTGGGAAGTGCTCTGTAACTAGAGTCAATAGCAATCAGTTTCCTCAGAATGACATCACAATCATAGCCTTCAGAAGGCAAACAATTGTCATGTTATGTGATGTCTCTGTCAGTGTCTCTCAATTTCCTACTATGTCATAAAATCATGTGAACACTGATTCAGCACAGGTACATTTTAAATTTATTATTTTAATATGGCATTGTTTTACCGGGATATTCTCAAGATATGTAAACAGAATATGTTTTTTTCATAATCATTCACGCCTTGTTTTGTGTTGGAGAATTTATGTACACAAAATGTACACAGGTGAACAAAGAATTACTCTAAGGAGGATGGAATAACCTTCAAGTTGGCCTCTACCATTAAGACAACAGCCACATTTTCAGAGTAAAAACCTCACACTTTGGTCATTATTCTTGATGGAATCTGAAGTAGGGCTGACGATATTATTGATAATCGACAATATCAGACAGGAAACACAGTATCGGCATCTGACAGTGACTGTCTGGCAATTATTGCCTTTGTAGGGTTAGACTACCCACAAAGCAAGATAACAGAAGGATGGCTATTATAGCACAGCATTTCACAAGAACTGCCCATTTCAGCATTAGTGTGCTCACCATTCTTTTAAATTGTTATATTATCAACATCTCTCTTCCGGTCAGAGGGTAGAATGTGAATTGAATTGAATTCAACTCAATTCAACTCAATTATACTCAGTTGAACTAAATTGAATCTATTCAATTGCAACTTCAAGGTGGGAATTTCAAGCTTCCCAACTTATGTTTATGGTTGAACAAGACAAGAGCTTACTGCAGACAGCCTTTTATGTTTCTTTGCAGCTCCTTTCATTTATGCATGGGGACGCTCTTCACAGGCTATAGCCAAAAGTTGAGATGAAACAATTAAGACCTACTAGCAATATTTAGATGATCTAGGCTAGGCTTGTGGTGCGCACCCCATCCAGTACTGAAAAATAAAATTCTGTATCCTGTATTGATCTAGGGAATTGTGATTTGTCCCATATTTTTGTTCACATCCCCCCCCCCCCATCAAATTTTATCATAGGGGACCCTCTAACCCCTTCTTGCCAATATTTATTGTCAGAGAATCAACATGCTTCTGTGGTTGGTGGGTGGGGGGAGGGCAACTAGGCGATATCGCCCAGCTCTAGCTGTGAAAATGAAGACAGTAATGAACATTCTGAAGAATAGATAAGGTATAGTTAAAGCAGTAATTTGTAAAGGGTGCAAACAATGTCCAAGTGTATGATTGTTCCAGTGGGCACTGTTGGTTCAGTGGAAGAAGAATAGTTGTCAAATCACTGAGACACTGCCCAGAAAAGGTCATCCCTCTAATATCTCAATGCGAACGAGAAGAAGCTACAGAGGTCAGTAGCTGAGAACCCATAGTAGTAGTTTCTATGGAAGGGTGGTACACAAGAAGTCATTATTCACAAAGAACCATGCGAAAGCACAATTGCAACATGTTCTTTTTTGGTCAGATGAAACTAAGAGGGAGCACTAGTATGTAACACTGCCTACACCTCAAAATACACTGCACCTCATGCTGTGGGGCTGCTTCTCCCCCACAGGCCTGGACATCGTGTTAGAATAGAAGGAAGAATGGATGCAAAATACAGGGAAATCCTGCAAGGGAACCAGTTTCAGTCTGCCAAAAAGCTGCATCCTGGGAGTAAGTTTGTCTCTCAACAGCACAATGGTTACTGGTGATTGTATTGGTATCTGGCCTGAGGCTCCCAGTGCTGGAGTGCAGACAATTATCCTGGCCATGTAGCCAGGATTGGGACCCAGGAGGGACGAGGTCCATGATGATTTGCAGCCAGCCAATTAAAACTGAACAGCGGAATTTCATAGTTTTTAGATCCACTCCACACTTATTAAACACATCATGTTCACTGGATAGCTACACAGTGCTAATAATGCTCTTCATCTCAGAGAAAAGACGTTTCTAAGCTTAAATAATGTATTCATTCAAATAACAAAATAGGATACGTATTAAGCACTTCGAGACTTGTCACTTATTTATTTGACTGTCCATTGGTTTCATATCATATTTCTACCCTCAAGCCAATTCATTACTGTGATGTAACAAAATATTACAGTGGTGTGGCCCAGTGCCCCACAGGCAAAACACTTTATACAGTAAAATCACCTCGACAGATCATTACAACGTATACTTGACTGGCTGTTGTCATGAAATTGGTAACCCCTGCTTCTGGCAAACAAGAAAAAACACCCTTTGACAACTCCCTTTCGCCCCTCGTTGTTCGTTGCCCCTTTGCACAGCTTGAACCATAGCAAAGCAGTATTGCAATCAATAAGCATTTTTGAGACATACTGGTTGACCCTCAAAATGTTCTTACCTTAAAATGCTTGAGTTTGTCTAAACTGTATGATTTTTCTGTACATAATAGACACCATCGTGAAGAATAGTTTATCATTCATTTTCTGAGATGCACAATTTTTTGGATATTTTCACTCATTTTTACTAATTACAGAGATAATGTTTTATGATCTGCAAACCACTGGAAGATACATGTACAAAGGACAGGGGTTCCTTTAAGACTGTCCATTGATCAAAAACCATGGGCATTGAGTTGGCTAGTCAGTTCATTATCTGCTCTTGAGCATCCAGTCACAAAACTAATCTCCTAAAATCAAGGCACCGTGTCTGTGTCTTCAGATCATGGCCAGCAGGAAAACGCTGTCAGTTAGATTCTTGCAAATGAAGCCTGTGCCACTGGTAGCTCTGTGCTTTATTGCCGGATTCCGTTCATAGGAATGGTGGAGGAATGCTACCTTTATCATATTAAGACTGAACCAGGTTTTTTGGTATATTTGTTTGTTATGGTCATGTTTAGTTTCCAACATATATGCTCTACAATGTGCCCGGTGACAAAAACTAGCTACCTGGTTTTCTTCTGAGCACATCGTTCATATGATGGTGGAGAGGTTATCTGAGCTGAATCTGTTTAGCCTCGAGCAAAGGAGACTAAGGGGGGACATGATCCAGATATATAAGACTCTAACATGTTGGGATGCTGTTCAGCCAAATGGCTACTTCAATATTAGTTTAAATACTGGAACTCGTGGACATAAGTGGAAATTAGCAGGAGAACATTTTAAACTGAATTTAAGGAAGCACTTCTTTGCACAGCGTGTACAGTAGTTAGAGTATAGAATAGTCTTCCTGCTAGTGTAGCGCAAGCTAAAACCCTGGGTTCCATTAAATCAGAGCTAGATAAGATTTGAACAACTCTGAACTGTTAGTAAGGTTCTCCCCAAACGAGCTTGATGGACCGAATGGCCTCCTCTCGTTTGTAAATATCTTATGTTCTTATGTAATTTAGCCTAAAACCACAAAATGCTTCAGCAGATTGTAGTATTTTGTAGAACTTTGATTGTACAGTGTGTAGTGCTTAAAAAATCAGGATAAAAATTTTATATTAACATTGAATATGAGTCCAGGTTTATTTTTTTGTAATATTATGTCCTACTACTTGTACTTTCTTTGTACTTTACTTTGCTCTCCCCTTTGAGACACTTTGATTGTTGAGCAACTGCAACAAAGATAATGTCTCTTCAGGGATCAATAAAGTTTTTCTGATTCTGATACTGATAAGTAACTTATGCTTTATATATTTTTATTATAATTAATTTAATTCGTAGAAGATTATTCTTATACTAGAAAAAAATCTCTTTATTTTGCTAAAGTAGAGACCTTCTTCATGTGATATCAGCAAATACTAAATTGCAGAAGTTAGTGGTTGTTTTGAGTAGCTTGTTTGCATGTAGGCGTTCACTCTTTTCAATCTCGATAACAAATTAAGTTAATGGTGCTCATCAGTTTGTTCTATTATTACGGATGAAGGAAGCCTAGATCGCTTTCGGTTTGAATTTTACTCCTGCTAATAGAATCGATGCAGTGAAGTGAATAGATTTTCTTTTTTTGAAGTGTTATTTCGTCTCTCTACACGGTCATTTTTCTTTCAGGATTCTATTTCATCCAAAAAAGAAAAGCAGTGTAATAATGTAGGGTGTTATTTGTTTTCAACAACTAAAATGTAACACTTTGGAAGTGAATAAACTAATGGCTTTTGTATTTTGTCTTATGTAGTTAAACGTGATTCAAAGCCAGCCATGCATCTTATCTATATGCAGGGCGAGGCTAGAGATTTTGAGCCCTATGATAGCATATTATATTGGGCCCCCAACCAAGACCAATCCAATTATGATCCAAAATTTTTTTTGGCCCCTATCACTCAGGGGCCCTTGGAATCATCCTAACTTCCCTCCCTTTACGGCACTCCTGCCTATATGTGAGCGTATGTACTGTATATTACACATAAAATGTGGGTTTTCATGCTAAAATCTGTTCCAGTAACCACATGTAATCTTTTGCTGCCTTCAAAGATCCTGAAAACCTCAGCCTTATTTTGATTCCCCATATGTTAATTCACCGTGTCAGATTCGCAAAACTGTGAATTGTTCTATTGTGCTACATATGCAGGGTATATATACAATCATTTGGTTGTGGGTGGTTGCCTGTCTTGTCTACATGCATTCAGACCCATGAATGGCTGGTGAATTCTCCCCTTTTGGAAAAACCCGTTTTGGTCCAGTGGCGCAAGGAGAATCAGGATAAGGGCATGGCGGCATTGGGCTGCGGAGGTATGTTCGGACAGTTCTGCCCCATTTTTAGTGCAACAAACCAGAGAGGACCGTAGTTCATTGTGCCTTTAAAATACTGCTGCATTTCTTTAGTGCAGTTGCTAAATTCTTTTGATGTGAGCCTGGTCTCCTAAATGCATTAGAAGACAAGGCCGATACTACTGGCTTTGCTGGGGGGTGGGAAAATCAATTGCATCCAGTCTTTTTTATCTGTTACAAAGATATTTGTCAGTTTACAGTAGCCCCGTGGCACAGAAGATAAATTGTCAGTAATCCTTAGATCTCAGGCCCACCAAGAAAATAGTGGCTGTTGGCAGAATGTGGAATGGCTGTATAACCCTTGCTTATGGGTTTGTTTCCACGTGGTCAATCTAGCATTTATAATACTCATAGGTGAAAAGCTCAGGAAAGTAGTCATGATACAGTATATTGTCATTTCTCATATAGTTATTTTGACAAATATAGATATATTGTCATTTTGTCTTTATTGCAAATGTTTTGCATCAAATAGGTACCACATAATTAAATTTAATTAAATTAGAAATGACTTGGGTAAGATAACACAACAATCAGACTCAAATTGCTAAATTAAAGGAGGAAGTATTGATTATGGTTTGGATAGATTCACTGTAGAGAGGAGAGTAGCTTATTTTTGCTGTGCTTACAGACCAAACGCTGTTGGGTCACTGTGGCCAATTGGCTCAGTGGGTTTTGTTTTTGTTTCACGACTCCTGGAACGTGGGCTTGGATCCAGGCTCTGGTTCTGTGTGTGCGGAGTTTTCATGGTTTCTCTCTGTATTCACTTGGGTTTCCTCACAGGCTGCATGGGTAGATTTCTGATGCAAAATCTACCTCACTGGGTGAAAGTGTTTTGATGCCCTGCAGCGAACCACCAGCCAGTGTAGTGTGGACCTTCCTTTGGCTCCATTGAGTTTGGTCCCTGAAATCCTAATTGCATAACTACTTTTTGGAATGTTTCCATAACATTTTGATTTGGGCAGCATCGTATTGGGAGCGCTGGGCCGCGAGAAGAGGAAAAGACGGATCGATAGTGAGTAAATTCCAGGCCATTAACTGAACATTTTTGCTGAGCAGGAGCTGTAGGGTTAGCTTGTACAGTGTGGTCTAAGGTCCATTCACAGTGAATCACTGCAATAAGTAACTGCTTTATTAGGAAAGTATAGTACTGTACATAGTAGAAAAGCAGTTCGCCATTCCGTAGCAGTTTTCACTGCACTCCATTTATCTACAGATGCCCCTTGCTTTATGGTGGTTCAACTTTATGATATTATCTGTTTAACCAAATTTTCCCAACCCATTATGTCTGTTAAACTCCCATGTGTGTCATATCATACACTCAGTGACAAAAAAGTTAAGTACCCAGTCGGAGTGGTGGAAATGAAATGAATCAGCACATGGTGAAAGGTCATGTGACTGTATCACAATGATTATAGCATCACATCAAACGGACAGCAGAGTTGGCAGTATGGGCTCACTGCTGGTCCCATGTCAGTAGGGTGTGGCATCCCCCCAGGCCTGGATACATGCGGCTATACGGTGCAGAATGGAGTCATACAGCCGTTGTATCCTCTCCTGCTGCAAGTCGGCCCACAGCTGTTGTAACTGGCCCTTGACATCCTGCAGAATGGCACTGGGTCTGAGTTGACGTCTGAGCTGATCCCACACATGTTTGAATAGGGAAAGATCGGGGAACCTGGCTGGTCACAGGAGATATGGATGGGCATTGTCTTGCTGAAAGACAGTACCAGGGTGCTGTCTCAGGAGGGGTAAGATATGCGGACACAGGATGTCACCGATGTAGCACTGTGCCGTCAGGGTCCCCGAATCAATCCCGGGGATGACCTGAAGTCATACCCAATGGTTTCCCACACCATGATGCCAGGAGTAACGCCGGTGTATCTCCACAACATTGGCAGCGTTGGTCCTCTCCCCTCGGTGCTGCCATACGCGCACACAATGGTCATCTGTGTTAATGATAACCAAGATTCATCGCTTAAATTGATACAACATCACTCATCATCAGTCCATGCCTCCCGGTTACGGCACCACTCCAAACTCAGCCGTCTCTGCACTGCTGTTAACGGCAGCCAATCCATGGGACAGGGAACCTGTGGTCCTGCTGAAGTCAGTCGTCGAGACACGGTGCAGGATGACACGGGGTGTTGTAGAGAGTCCAATACCTGTGTCCGGATTTCAGGTGCAGATGTCATGGGGTTTTGTGATGCTTGGGGCACAATACGGCAATCCTTCCTTGGTGCGGTCTGTCTTGGGTGACCGGATCCGTCACGTCGTGTGTGGGTGCCCTCACATGCTCATTGGTCCCAACATCGGGCGACTGTGACATCTGCATGTCCCACATACCGGGCAATTGCATGATACGACCACCCGGCCTCGTGCAAACCTACAATGCAACCCTTACCAAACTCCGTCAAGTGCTGGTAATGCTGTCTAATGCGCCTACGAGGCATCCTCTGTGTCTTGTGGCTAGACGTGTCAGCTCCTTGCAAATCAAATCATTTACATACCCATCGCTGGTCGACATATACATCTGAATCGGACCATTACTTCTGAGTCCTTAACTTTTTTTTGTCACCGAGTGTATTGTATTCATATGCGACTTGTGATATTATCAAGTTACGATAGGTTCATCTGAATGTAACCTCATTGTAAGTCAAAGAGCATCTTATAAGCAACTAATGGTGTTTTTCAAACCAGGGCTTTTGAAATATGTACCTGGGATAATGACAATAGGAATAAATTAACATTTTACTTATTTAGCAGATGTTTTTTTTTCCAAAGCAATGTAAATCCCAACTCACTGAGCCACATACTGCCATCCAATATATTGTGAATAAATGAAAACCCATTTTTTAGTGTGATCGATTGGGCTGAGAATAGGAGCTTTCTCTCCATTTGCTACACGCTCTTGTTCTCGTTGGAAAACACGTACATGTGTGCACACATCGCTCATGGAAGACCCAGAACCAGAGAGACAGGGCCGAGGCGATTGGTGCCTTGTGACCTGCTCGCAGGGAGCTTGCAGAGAGCTGTCTCCCATCCAAGGCCATTGGTCCGTGCCAGGAAAACCCCCCCAGGGATCATTCCTGAACGATCCAAGTCTAGGATTTGCTCCACCTGTCTCAGGACTGGTTACAACCAGTTTCACACTTTTAACATATATGTTCAACAGACTTGGATGATGTTTGGTTGTGCCGAGATGTACTAACACGGAGGGCACCTGAGATTTAATTTAATCCTTTTTAGTTCAAGATAGGAAGAAATATATATTGAACATAAGGTTATGTTCGGTCAACTAGCATTTAAATATAGTCTCCTGCTAGAGAAATTTACAGCTGCGCAAGATATATCACTTATTGTCTTTTTAAAGATTCATTAGCGCCTTAGTGGCAGCAGCCCTCAGGTGCATTTTAATCACGCCTGACGAGATGCCCAGTGACCGAGCGCAACCCACCTTTTCCACGGCGCTAAGCTGACAAAACTATTATCAGGGAAATGTGTTCATTAGGCAGAATGGCAAAAATTCAAGGTTGTGCAATATTCCTCAGGTGTCACGTTATAAAATTCCCATTTTAGCCTCCGTCCATTATTTTGTGGTGATTAGCGGAGTGGTCTAAGACAATCAAGTCCATAATTGTGCAGTAGACACCCATCCACCAGAATATATAATCACAGAAAATCATGGGTAGGTTATGGAAATTATGGAATGGGCCAGAAATTTACCTTTTTTTTTTTTTTTTTTTTTTTGAAATGCTGGATAAATACAGGGGGCGGCATGGTGGTGCAGTGGTTAGCACTGTTGCCTCACATCTCTGGGACCCGGGTTCGAGTCTCCGCCTGGG